>KQ991090.1:393867-433001 GCA_001598015.1 Dorcoceras hygrometricum | reverse complement strand
CGAAATCATTCAAAACCTATTGCATACACATAACACATTGGGCACGGCTCTCGATCACCTCAATCATGCAATTAATCTAATTAACATGCATAGATTAAATAATCTAATTATTTATCGTAAAATCATATTCTAATTACGAAATCGTATTTTATAATAAAATCGTATTTTGCCGATAAAAACAAATTTTAATCAACAAAATCATATTTCATTATAAAATCATATTTCATAATTAAAATCACATTTTACTAGTTTTAATTGTATCAAATTGGGCTTAAAACAATTCTAGGCCCAAAAACTTAAAATTTCAAAATCAATCAAAATCGGGCCCGATATCGCATACCGGCCCGAAAACTTCACGGGCTGCCCGGGACAGGCCCGAACCAAACCCTAGAAGAAATCAGACCAGCCGTCACGACATCGCCGGAGACTCGCCGGAGCGATGGCCGGCGACGGCGCAGCCGCCACCACGAAAACTCGCGGCGGCGCAAGGGCGCGCGCGCGGCCGCTACAAGAGTGGCGCTTCATGCGCGAGCGTGCGCCATCGTCGCACGTTGGGGCGCTACGGCAGCGCGCAGCGGCGCCCAGCCATCACGCGACGAGCGGCCGTGACGTTGCGCAACCGGTGCGCATCACGCCGCCCATCAATCGCGCAGCAGGCCGGCCAGCAAGCGCCACGAGCGCCCGACATTGATGCAGCAACGCCCGATCTTCCTCGCGCGAGGGGGCGCCAAGCGCCCGGAGAGCGACGAGCGGCCGTGACGTTGCGCAACCGGTGCGCATCACGCCGCCCATCAATCGCGCAGCAGGCCGGCCAGCAAGCGCCACGAGCGCCCGACATTGATGCAGCAGCGGCCGATCTCCCACACGCGAGGCGGCGCCAAGCGCCCGACGTTCTGCCGCACGGCCGCACGCAGCGGCCGACCATCCGTGCAGCAGTTGCACGAGGTCGGTGTGCGCGACAGGCGCGCATGTGCGCACAGCGGCGCCAGCGTCGACCTCCCTTGCACGGCCAGCGCGCAAGTCGCGCGCATGAGTGCGCGCGAGGAGGAGGGGCGCCGCCGCTCGTGGCCGCGGCCGATGGCCTTGCTCGAATTTTGGTTGATTCGATCTGAAAATTTAATGATTAGATACAATTATGGCAATTTCATATTGATCAGATCCGAAAAGCCTTGGCTCTGATACCACTGTTGGGGATCCGGATCCGCCCCCCGGCAAGGCAGCGAAAGAATAGAAAACAGGTGCCGGGAGATGATCAATACGAAAAATACAATAACAAACTACGACATTCATAGGATGTTTAGGTGACTACCTTGCTGGCACTTGTGCCTGGCTCCAAACGTAGTTACAATAACGTCGGCTCTTCTCGGTAGATTGCGGTAGATATCGCCAATCCGGTCCACGACCAGAAACGAGACTCCTTCGTCAGCCTGCACTCGAAGGACTGACGAGATCAGCACGAACGGATTCTCCTCGTCGAATTGGCCGGAAACGATTTTCCGGCAAAGACGGGCGGCGGCGGCGGCGGCACACGGCGGCGGCGGCGGCTTGTAGAGAGGAGGGAGGGCGGCGGCAATGCTAGGTTTAGGGTTAGGTTTAGAGTGTTAAGTATTCTTGAAGTCTAGTCTTAACTCTATATTAAATAGAATTAAAGATGGACTTGGACCGGCCCAACGGGCCCGGGTCCAAATGACGATATCCATCGCTGCGACTTCATCGTAACTCCGATCGCCGATCAAATCGGACCGATCGACTCAGTTTCCAAAACTAAATGTTATGATATGAAAAACAATTTTTCAGATCATCCAACCCTAAATTACAAAATGACTGTTTTGCCCCTCAACAGCGGGAAACCCCGGTTTGACCCCTGTTGACTTTTAGGAAGTCGCACTCCCCAATATCCTCTTCTCGTGTTCAACACATTGAGCAGAGTATCCGTGCGGGAATCTCGAATTCAGTACTTGTGTGACCCTCAATGGTTCAGGGATACAGCTAGCCGTGGGCCCACAACCATTGCGGCTTCGAAATCACAATTCCGGACTTGACCATCGGATCATGGTAAAGCGTCTAGCAACATCGCACCATGATCCCCTAGGTATCACTGATAGTGCCTGCAAGAACCAGTTGGTCGTGGTTAGCGTACAGTACGGTCCTTTCAATCCATATATCCCGATCAGATCAACGACCATTGGTAAATCGAGAGTCGCTTTAGATCCGATAGCTATGCATACATCTTGGAGATCGAATGGTGACATCACGAGTGTAACTAGGTAAACACATTTACCTAAAACACTTCTAGTACTCTGGCCAGAGATTTATACACTATTATCCCCTCAGATAACATAGGATATCCACGCGTGTCTGCGAGCGGTGAATCCTCGACAACGATGCATCGACTCCTACATGCATCGGGGTCTCACCCAATCCCGACGCCTTATGACCCCAAGTGAGTCGGCAAACGGGTCAAAGTGAGACGCCTATCATGTAGAGTCTCAATGAAATTTCGAGTCGTGAGGACTAATCAGTACAACCAAGACCTCGGACTTATCCACTCGACAAATGGTAACCACTTGAAAAGTCCGATGGAGGGTATTTCGATAGATCACCAGGTCACTATCTATCTGCATGCTCAGAACATCACAATGTTCCCTACCAATGAAACATGGTACTTCGCATCGCAGATACTAGTCTCGAACTCGGGCGGCCTTATCCTCATTTTGACGGCCCAATCGACTAGGAACATGTTCAGAATACACAGCGACTATTAGATGTGTTTCATGATAGCCGCCATACCCACTATCACATCTAACATATGCTTTAGTGCATTCTAGGTATTTACTCAACGCAATTGTAAATCATTACACACATAATGAAAGTAAAGAACGCCATATAAAAGAATGCGAATATCATATATAAAGACTGTTTCATACAAGAGTCTATAAACCCACACGCCACAAGTTGGCTAGTTGGGCATCTACTCTAACAACACGGTGGCGCGCGATCTGTCGCGCATGGTGCGGCCAGCGTGCGGCCTTGTGCCGCACGCTGTGATGGTGGCGGCCGCCGTCGTCCGGCGATTCTCCGGCAACGCTGCGATGGCTGTTTTGTCTTCTAGGTTATGTTTCGGGCCTGTCCCGGGCATCCCATGAAGTTTTCGGGCCAATATTTGATATTGGGCCATTTTGGTCGGACCAAAAATTGATTTTGGAATTTTTGAGATCTTGGGCCTAAAATTTTTTTAAGCCCAATT
Organism: Dorcoceras hygrometricum; assembly: GCA_001598015.1. Lineage (NCBI taxonomy): Eukaryota > Viridiplantae > Streptophyta > Magnoliopsida > Lamiales > Gesneriaceae > Dorcoceras > Dorcoceras hygrometricum. The sequence continues at coordinate 429,754 of KQ991090.1, read as the reverse complement.
TGATGCAATTAAAATTGACAAAATATTATTTTATTTATAAAATATGATTTTGTTGGAAATTATCAAATTTGATTTGATTATTTAATTTATGTTAATTATATGAATTAATTGCATGTTTGGGATGATCGAGAGCCGTGCCCAATGTGTTAGGTGTATGCTAGGTTTTGCGATTTTGGTTGTAAATATTGTTGATATCATATATACAGTGGGCCTGGTTTATGGCCCGTTCCCACCCCTTAAAATTGTATCCCAATGTGTCATGGACATTTAAATGTGAATATTAGATTTAGTGGGAGGACATTTGAAGATGGTGGAGATGATGATCAAAGATATTGAAGATCGAAGATTTGTAAAACCGGAAGCTAATGTAATAGGATTGCATTGCATACTGTATTTCACCTAGGACTGGACCCAGGTCCGTGATTGGCAACCACGGACCGCATAGCTCTCGCGATCGATCATCCCAAAGTTTATATATATGCGATATATGTTTGTTGAATCCGCATTTTAAATTATGATTTAAAATTAATTGAGACCGAATTTTCAAAATTAAAATCCCTCGTTTTAAATATGATTTAAAATTGATATCAAGATTAAAAGTTTATTCGATAAACTAAGGAAATTTGAATTTGTTTAAATTTCCCTACCTTCCATCAACAATGAGTGTACATCGATGCTACCCGTATACATGGCCCGGCTCATATTATTTAGGGAGTCATATATGCCGGAAAGCTGTACACGTCATTAACAATCGCTGTGAGTTGGTTGGAACTCCCTTTAACGTTGGCTCATATTATCTTGATTGGACCCTGTGTACCCACTAAGGAAACTTGCTTTCTCGATTTCATTAGATGGTGGTGAAATCGTTAAAATAGTGGGAGGGTAATTCATAAAACTAAATGACCTTGTTTTATGTATTAGCGTTTTTCATATATAGTTAGTAATGCATGTCTGTTTTTCTTTTCAGTATAAACTGCTTATAAAATGTCTTCGATCAAAAAACCACTCGCTGCTATACTGGATAGCAACAAGTTCACTCGTCTGAACTACCAAGACTGGCTTCCAAACCTCAATATTGTATTGGCTTCGGAGAAGCTCCTCTACACGTTAGACAAGAGCCCTCCGAAGGAAGCCCCTGCCGATATCAGCCCTGAGGAGCTGACAAAGCTTAACAAATGGTGGGATGACGAGCTTAAGACTCGATGCTATATGATGGCATCGATGTCCAACGAAATGCAGCGGCGTTTCGAGAAGACGGTGTACGCTGCTGACATACACCTTCATCTCAAAGAGCTGTATGGGGAGAACTCTCGACATGAGAGGTTCACGGCTGTCAAGGAGCTTATGACGAGCCGCATGCGCGATGGGACTTCGGTCCGCGAGCATGGGGTTCGTGTGATTGGGCTTATTGAAAAGTTGGTGGGCCTTGATATCACACTTCCACATGAGCTGTCTGTGGATTTGCTTCTCCTCTCACACCCTGCTGCATTCGACCCCTTTGTGGTCAACTTTAACATGAACAAACTGGAAGCCACCCTTGAAGAGGTGGTGAACATGCTCGTCGTGTTCGAGGGGACCATAAAGAAGGACAAGCCCATCCTCCTTATGGGCTCTTCTTCCTCTGCGAAGAAGGGGCCCAAACGCAAGGGCAAGAAGCGTTCTGCCCTTGCGAAGGAGGAAAATCCCACTAAGAAGCCCAAGGCAAAGGCTTCCAAGCCAAACAAGTCTGAGAATGTTTGCCACCACTGCCACAAGCCTGGGCACTGGAGGAGGAACTGTAAGGAGTACCTCGAGCAGTTGCGAACTGCAAAAGGTATGTTCTATATTGAAATAAATATGTCTCTTAATTCGACTTCTTGGGTACTTGATATCGGATGTGGATCTCATATCTGCAATGATTTGCAGGTGATGACAAGAAGCCGAAGTCTTAGAGAGGGTGAGACCCACTTGAGGCTGGGCAATGGAGCAAGGGTTGCTGCAGTAGCTATAGGAGATGTTTATTTATTTCTGTCTTCGAATTTTAAGTTGTTATTGAGAAACGTTTTGTTTGTTCCCGAGTTGATAAGGAACATTATTTCTGTTTCTATGCTTGATAGTGATGGATATTCTTGTCATTTTGCTTCGATTTGCAATATATACAAGAATGAATGTTTAATTGGAATTGGGAAACGCGAAAACGATTTATACACCTTAAAATTAAAAGAAGTTCCAACTCGCGATTTGGAAACATATACAACAACAATTAAAAGAAAAAACGATAGCTTGAACCCAGCACAACTTTGGCACGCTAGGCTAGGTCACATTTCCCTAAGTAGGATGAACAAGTTAGTTAGGAATGACATGTTTGATTTGTCAGACATCAACTCCCTACCGACTTCTGAGTCTTGTCTCAAGGGAAAGATGACTAAACAACCCTTCAAGGGCAAGCCTGAACGTGCTCAAGGCCCATTGAATTTGATCCATTCTGAAGTGTGTGGCCCACTTAGCATTGGTACTAAGTACGGTCACACATACTTCATCACCTTTACCGATGATCACTCTAGGTATGGGTATTTGTACTTAATGAAGCACAGTCTGAATCCTTTGAAAGGTTCAAAGAATTCAAGGCTGAAGTAGAAAATCAGTTAGGGAAAAGTATTAAAGCACTATGATCCGATCGTGGTGGTGAATATTTGAGTGCTGAATTCCAGGACTATCTCAGAGAGAATGGGATTCTCTCACAGTGGACCCCTCCGACCACACCACATCTCAATGGTGTAGCGGAGCGTCGTAATCGAACCTTGATGGACATGGTTCGATCTATGATGAGCTTCACTGAGCTTCCTACCTCGTTTTGGGGTTATGCGCTCGAAACGGCGGTAATGTTGTTGAACAATGTCCACACCTGTTGTTGTTCTGCCCGTAGGGCCTTATTCGTCAGCCTGCACTAGAAGGCCTGAGGATTTTGGGGAGTACGACTTCCTAAAAAGTCAACAGGGGTCAAATCGTGATTTCCCGCTGTTGAGGGGCAAAACGGTCATTTTGCATTGGGGTTCTGAAAAATGGTTTTTCAGATCATAGTATTCAGTTTTGGAAACTGAGTCGATCGGTCCGATCTGATCGGCGATCGGAGTTATGATGAAGTCACGGTGATAGGGATGAACCGAATGTTCATCCGTTGGACCCGGGCCCGTTGGGCCGGTCCAAGACTATGACTAAGTCTATTTAATTAGGTTTAAGAGTTTCATAACTTACAACAATCACAATTAACCCTAACCCTAGCTCTAAGTGGCCGCCCCCTCTCCTCTCTCAAAAAGCCGCCGCCGCCTAGCGCCGCCGCCGCCTAGCGCCACCGCCGCCTAGCGCCGCCGCCACCTTGCTTCGCCGGAATTTGCTCCGGCCAACTTGACGAGGAGAATCCGTCCGCGCTGATCTCGTCAGGCCTTCTAGTGCAGGCTGACGAAGGAGTCTCGCTTCCGGTCGTGGACCTGATTGACGTAATCTACCGCCGCCTACCGTGAAGTGCCGGTTTCCTCGTGAAACTGGTCGGAGCCAGGCACGAGTTGCCAGCAAGGTAATTAACTAAAACACCTTATGAATGGTTCATAGCTTGCATGTTTGATTTTGAATTGTATTGATCGTCTCCCGACCAAATTTTTGTTCTTCCGCTGCCTCGCCGGGAGGCGTGATCCAGATCCGCCACGGTTCCCTAACACTGGAAAACAGATTTGTTCCACTTTTAAAAAGAAAAGTGGTATTCGTTCTGCCTGAAGCTTAGAACTTTTACATATGGATCTTTTTGGTCCAATACCCGTAACAAGCTTAGGGGTAAAAAACTACACCCTTGTTGTTGTTGACGATTTTTCAAAATTTTCTTGGGTGGTGTTTTTAAAATCAAAAGATTAAACCACTGAATAGTTGATAAAGCTTTTAAAACTTTTACAAAATGACAAATCTTGTATTGTCCACCGGATAAGGAGTGATCAAGCTACTGAGTTTTTAAATAAAAAATTATCCTCTTATATGGAAGACATTGGAATAAAGCATGAGGTTCAGCAGCTAGAAATCCTCAGCATAACGGGTTAGCTGAGAGGAGAAATCGTACTTTAAAAGAAGCTGCTCGAACTATGATTGCTAATTACGACATTTCTCAAAATTCTGGGTAGAATCAGTTAACACAGCTTGCTACACTCAAAACAGATCTATGATTAACAAGATTCATGGTGTATCCCCATATGTGATCTGGAGTGGCAAGAAACCTGACATATCTTATTTCATGGTGTTTGGATGTAGTATTTTTTCGAACTATGATTGCTAATTACGACATTTCTCAAAATTCTGGGTAGAATCAGTTAACACAGCTTGCTACACTCAAAACAGATCTATGATTAACAAGATTCATGGTGTATCCCCATATGTGATCTGGAGTGGCAAGAAACCTGACATATCTTATTTCATGGTGTTTGGATGTAGATTTTTCATTCATATAATGGAAAAAAACATCTAACTGCTTTAGATGCTAAATATGATGCAGGTTTGTTTCTTGGATACTCAGCAGTGAGCAAAGCATACAGAGTGTTCAACAACCGGAGCTTGACGGTTGAAGAATCAGCTCACGTGGTATTCGATTAAACCAGATTTCGATCCAACACAGCTACGATCTTAAATGATCTGTGCACACGTCTGGAATCAACCAGCTTAGATGAATCAAGTGACGACGTGCCACAGATTCGACATACAGCCGAGAACCATCCAGCACTGAACGATGACATCCCTACTGAGCAAGCAGATCTGACAGGTAACACATAATTCATTTATTTGACTAATGTTGACCTTGTGCAAGAACAGATCTCAACCAGTGTGCCAGCTTCGGGGAGTGGAACAACTGTTGCACAAGCAGATTCAAATTATCAAATGGCATCTGATCCAAATCTAGAACAACGTTCTGTTGGGATCGAATTCCCTCTATCGATGTGCAATGACTAGTTATTCGATCAATAACCAGTGCTAGAGGGTGTAACCAGATCGAATGACAAGACGCAGGATTCAACCAGAAGCTGAAACCGTGTTTGCAAAGATCAGGATGGTTTCAGCTTGAATTAAAATCAGCCCATTAAAGGGCAAGCGCTAAACATGCTGATTCCAGTCAGAAGACTAGAACCAGCTCGACACGTTGGCCGAATGATCTGGTTAACTTAGCTTGAGCTGCAATAGCTCAGTGTTCTTGAATACTTTGTGCATCGAGATACAGATTGAGTAATGTAAATAAAACATGTGGAAATAACTCAAACTGCACTCTATCGTTCGAAGCTCAATTAAACAGTTATAAATGCGTAAGCAAATATGAGATGCGTATGCAAGTACTGAAAATAGTAAAGAAGATATGATGATTTGTTTCTGGAAGTTCGGAGCTCAATCTCCTACATCGTCCCTTCTTCCGCCACGGGAAGGATCCACTAGAAGACTTTTATTACAACGACCCTCGTTGTAACCCACTCTCTACGACCAGCAGCCGCAAGAACTCCTAGCTTCTACCATTGCACACCAGCCCCGCAGACTGTGTGACTAACTTCACTTCTTTTATGCCTCAGTGAGAATGGCTACAAGGAATTGTTTAATGTCTTTTTCCAAAGACTACACACACTTCTTTAACGTCTCAGTGCGAAAGACAACTAGACTTGTTTAACGTCTTTGTCCAAAGACTACACACACTTCTTTAACGTCTCAGTGCGAAAGACAACTAGACTTTTTTAACGTCTCTGTCCAAAGACTACAATGGAGAGTATTTGAATCACATTCACTCTTTTACTTATTTTCGCTCAACTCTCGAATTTTAGTGAATGTGTGTGTGTGAGATTTACAGTGTAAGCATAATCTCTCAATGATTTAAATCTCACACACTCTGGGAAGTGCTCCTTGTTCGAGCTGGTATTCTGCTATCTCCCCAGATCAAGTGTTGTGCGTCTTCAAGTGTTTTCGTTTTGGATTTGCACAACACACTCTCACTGTTATGGCGCATTTTTTCAATCTGCTTCATTGCGCCTCTTTATAAAGCCTCTGTTTGGATATATCCGTTGTACACAAAGATGTAGCCGTTCTGAAAAAGTCTTCTGACGCATATGTACTTTGTGTCCTTTGGAATTTAATGTGTTGCAGGCTTTATTTGTCTTGAGCTCTGTTCATCGGTGATTCTGCAGCCTTTGGTCATTTCGAGCTCTTTTCTGCTTGTACCTGATATGGACAAGGCAATGCAAATCAGTTTGAACCAATTAAGTTGGTCTTCGTAAGATTGTTCAAACTGCTTTGTTTGACCAGATTGATTTGTATGGATCTGGTACTTCGTTGTACACAAAGATGTAGCCGTTCTGAAAAAGTCTTCTGACGCATATGTACTTTGTGTCCTTTGGAATTTAATGTGTTGCAGGCTTTATTTGTCTTGAGCTCTGTTCATCGGTGATTCTGCAGCCTTTGGTCATTTCGAGCTCTTTTCTGCTTGTACCTGATATGGACAAGGCAATGCAAATCAGTTTGAACCAATTAAGTTGGTCTTCGTAAGATTGTTCAAACTGCTTTGTTTGACCAGATTGATTTGTATGGATCTGGTACTTCGGCTGGTTTCTTCTTCAAGCTGGTTGCTTCATCAGCTCCTGCAGAGCTCTCTTCTTCTCCTCACCAGCTTCTTTGTTCTCATCTTCGAGCTGATATTCTGGAGCAACTTCTGCATCTGTGCTTCTTTTCATCTGCAGCTGAGCTTGTGCAGTTCATTCCTGCTCTTAGAGTTGCTTTGAAGCTCCGGCTTTGCTCCATTCCCAGCTGGTCGCCAATCAGCTGGTTGATATATCTGTGAGATCAAGCTTCTCACAGATATCATTAGGCGAGCTGGTTTGTCTGCTCCCAGCTGGTCTCCTTAACTTCAAGCTGGTTTGACTTTAACCAGCTGAGCTCTATTCTTCTCGTCACGAGACCCAGGTTTGATTTCTTATCCTCTTGATCCATTCAGACACCTTATCCAAATTATCAGCAAACATACTGTTAATCAGCTCTATCTCAGTCTACCCAAAGACTGAGATCCCTACGATGAACTGATCATTGTCATGCTCAATGATCAAGCGTGTACTTGATCACTGCTCTTGTATACGGCTTCGCACTCAATCACTGCTCTTGTACACTTTGATCTGTGCTTGAGCTATTCTGCACTTGAGCATTCTGCGCTTGGAATCTGCACTTAAATTCTGCGCTTGAACTGCTCTTCAGACTCTGCGCTTGATCTTCTACAACATCCAGCTGATGAACCAGTTTGATGTTCCCTGCACTTCTGGAAGTAAACTGCCGAACCTGTTTGGGCGTCCCCTTACTGTTGCAGCTTGATATCTTGGACCAGTCCAGCTCAGGCGTCCCTTCACTGTCCTAGCTTGGATATCTTCACGTCTACTCCAGTCTAAGCAAGCTGCGCATGTCAAGTAGAGCATTAGTACAATAGAAGCAGATTTTGTGTGAATCAAAACTTAGATTCTGATCTGTAAACACAGATCCAACAATCTCCCCCTTTTTGATTAACACAAAATGTGGATAAACATATGCATATATGTTTATGCTCAAAAATGTTTCTGTCAGGCCTCGTGCTCACAACAGAGTAAAATCACATAAACACAAGCGGAAGCTACTAAAAAGCGGGTAGGCCTCGTGCTACACAACAGAGTAAAAATCAACATAAACACAAGCGGAAGCTACTAAAAAGCGGGTAAAATTTTTGACTTTTGGCCTGACGGTTAAAACAATATAATTAAAAATACAACAGTACTCAAAATAGATATCCCAGTTTAACAAAACCACCAAAAAAGGCTACAAGCCCATGACAACAGTACAACATAAACATGTATCAGATACCTGGTAACAACCACAACCGAATATCACAAGATACAACAAAAGCACAGGGCATCCCCTGGCTATCTGCACTAATACATATAAATATGCTATAAGCTACTGGGATACTCTAACCACCTCCTGGGGCACCTCTAGCTGGGTCAGCTCCACGACCAACTGGATAACCTGAACAACAAAACAGGCAAGGAAAACAACCAAGCCCCAGAGGGACATGGGGTCAAACCCCAGTACGGAGAGAAACTGAAACAGCTAAAGAAAAGCATAAGATAAAATGCAGATGCTATGCATGAGACACAGAACGAACGCTGAAGGCTACAACCGGAAAGGGAGCCATGGAACTCAAACATAGCTCCACAAGATCTGCAACAAACGGTGGCCACAGGGTGTGTTCAAAGTGTGGTAATGAGCCACTCGTCTTGACACCACACCCGAATACCAGATGCATCAAACAACTCAACCTGCCGTTGTGTAACGCCCAGACATTTTTATAGTCCACAATTAGTAAGTTATGAGATTTGGGGGATTACATTGTTATGAATTCAATTCTTAATTTAGTTGAATTACAAGTATCAGATATTGTTTGGCTTTCTGTGAGTAGAAGCTAAATTCTATGTTCCATTTTTACGTATTTATCAATCTCATGATGTTATGGGTTGATATTCAGTTATTAAGAATGCAATTCCAGCAGAGGTTTAGTTGATTTCTGCAAGGCAATCTAATTCTTTGGTTTTAAACTAACAGTGTTTGGTTTCCATGTGCATCATTTTATTTTAAAATAGAGTACGCTTTTAAGATTCTATTGCATATTGGTTAAACGTGTTTTCCTTCCTTAGGCATTTTAAATCATATAAATAGGATGATAAGCTGCTTCATGCATCATTATTTTCAAATCAAAATATTTTGATAGCAGTACTCTCTCTGGAGAAGCCGAATAAAATCCTTTCAAAGTTTTAAAAAGAAGACGAGCGGTGCGTAAGAAATTTGCTGGACTTTCCGTTGTTTTTGTGTTGCAGAATTCAGGAAAGTAAACTCTGTTTCTTGCTCACTCAGTGAAAGCATATATCCAGTTCTGTTTGCATGTTATATGAAATTTCATATTATGGAAGAAAACTATGGTTGTTCTTCAGAAAAGTTAGAAGTTCATGCTCTGTTTTATGAAAGGTACGTATTTACTGTGTTTTGATCCAGAAATGTTTTATAAAATGGTTTGATGATGTTCATCCAGTATATTCTTGAGAATTCTAAAAGATATTTCTTCGAAGTAGCTTATTCGAGCATTCCAGAAATTTCTTGAAATATCTTGATTTCTTCAGACAAAGGAAACCATTGTTTTTCATGTTCGTTCACATGGTTATGTCTGAAAATCTGGTTCTTAAACCATTAATTGATATTTCTATGTTGAAGATATTCTAAGTATAAATTTCATCAGCTATCAACTGTTGCAATAGCTGTTGTCAGCAATCGCAGGTGTACATTAGTTACTAACTGTCGACAGCAATCTTTGTTTCCTTAAGTTTCAACTGTCGACAGATATATACTGTTCCTTTCCTCAAGCGATATCTGTTGACAGCTATCTACTGTTCCTTTCCTTATAAAGAAATCTGTTGACAGTTTGTTCGTGTTTTCCTTAAAACGATACTGTTGCAATAGCTGTTGGCAGCAACTTTGTTTTCCTTAAAAAAAATTGATATCTGTTGGCAGCAACCTTCATTTCCTTTAGAGTGATGTCTGTTGACATATCTTGTTCATTTCTTCCAACAGAAAGCTATTGATCATCTTCTTCAACAAATAACGAAATTTCAGAATTTGAATTCTTATTCGTTTATGCTTCAATTCAAATGAATCATTCGATTTAACTGACAGATTAAAGTAGAGCTTTTATTCAGTTTTCATCTTCGCAAGTTTTACAGAGAAATCCTTTGAAGTTCCAGAACATCATTGAACATAGAAAACCAGTAAATCGTACAAGAGAAAAAGAAAACAGATTTCACGAAAGAAAGAAAGAGCAGAACATGTTTTGGAAAACGTTTTAAGTTATGACAACAAAAAGGGTCCCCAGGAAGGATCAGGATTACAGTCGACAGACTGTATACCCCTTCAAAAACCAAGGAAGGATTAGGAATGGATTGACGGATCTATATACCCCTTCAAAAATGAGCAATAGTGCTACGACTGATATCAGGAGTTTGATCAAACGAATTGGGCCAAATGTTTAAAGTGTTGTCATAATTTCAGAAAATGAATGAAGAGCATAAGTGTGATTTTAATCACAGATTTAGAATTTTTAAAGAAAAGGATTTCAGAACTGATTCATGTTTCATGCTTTCAATTCCGTTCAGTTTCTTAGTTATGTATTTCGCTTGTTATATATAAGTGTAACTAAAGTTTCAGACTCCATTATGTGCTTTTGATATTACCAGATTTACTTGTTGAGCCTTAGGCTCACTAGCTTTCATTGAGTGCAGGTAACAATCAGGAAGGAGCTGGAGGGAGATGAACAGAAGGGAAGGAGGTGTTTATCGTGGACGTCTTTCTGTTGTGTTCTCCTGTTTCTGTTTTGTACTTCAGAAATTTCATCAGTAGAACTTTTGTATTACAACAGCTAGTTAAACAGTAGTTGTATTCCACTTTCTTTTGTTATATTAGCCGTTGGTTTTCTCTTCTCCCACGTTGATTTTCCGCATACGTTGCTGTTTCTCTTGTTGTGCAATTTTAGTAGTTGCGAATTTTCTATATTTGCAATTTAATCTAGAAAGTTAGTAACGACTTGTTATGAAGTCAAGATCGAAAATTTTTGGTCTTTAAATTCGAACCCTGAATTCCTAAATTTTATTATTAAAAAGCTTGGGTCGTTACAGTTGGTATCAGAGCATGGTCCTTGAGATAAACACACTTCCAGTCTGAGCAAATCTCTCTAGCCACTTCTAAATTTGTGAGTTTTAATTCATGTTCTAGCATAAAGTAATCCCTCATAATAGAATTGTGGTGGATTTTGGCGATGTTTACAGATATGTCGGGACGAGGTAGAGGTAGAAGAGATACTTCAGACAGAGATAGTGAGTCTGAAGCACTGAATCCTGTTCTCAACAACATGGCGCAACTGTTAGAGCGATTAGACCAAACCTGTAATGCCCAGATATTTTAGAAGTCCACAATTAGAAAGATATGAGATTGAGGGATTACAATGCTATATTATTTCGATCCATGAATATATTCAGTTTTAGATTTCATGTCTTACTTGATGATCAACCTATTCTTATATCTTGGGTTGATAACCAGATTTTAGAATGCAATAACAGTAGATGTCTAGTGGTTCCAGCAAGCCAATCGAATCCTTTTGTTTTAACTAAAATGGTTCGGTTTCCATATGCATCATTTTTATTTTGAAAAACAGAGCACGCCTATAATGGATTTTTGGACATATCGATTAAACGTGTTTCCCTTTAGTAGGCATTCTAAATCATATAAATAGGATGATAAGTTGCTCATGCATCATTATCTTCAAATCAAATCATTTAGAAGTGGTGCTCTCTCTCAAGAAGCCGAACAAAATACTTTCAAAGTGTTTTAAAGGAAACATGCGGTGCGTTAGGAGTTGCTGGATTTCTACCGTGATTTGTGTTAAAGAATTCAGGCAAGTAAAATCTGTTTCTTGCTCACTCAGTGAAAGCATATATATTCAATTCTGTTTGCATGTTTATATGAGATTTTAAAGAAAGGAAGATGGCTTTGGCTGTTCTTCAGAAACCAGAAAGTTCATGCTCTGTTTTATGAAGGTTGCGTTTTACTGTATTTTTGGATCCAGAAAGTTTACAGAAAATGGTTTGATGATGTTCTTTTAGTTAGTTCTTGAGTTTTCTTCAGAAATTCCATCGGAGTAGCTTAAAAGTAGCTTATTCGATCATTTCCAGAAATTTCTTTAGATATTTTGAATTCTTCAGACAAAGGAAAACCATCGTCATTCACCTGGTTAAGTCTGAAAGCTGGTTCTTATACCACTGCTGATATTGCTTTGTCGAAAATATTCTAAGTATAGATTTCAGCTATTGCATTGTTTGAGTTTAGTAGTTGCGATCAGCAGACGCACTATTTCATGTTCAGTTGTTGTATATTTTATTGTTCAGCAGCTGATAGTTCGTTCATCAATTGATAGTTTGTTCATCAGCTATTAGTATTCAGCAGATGCATTGCTTTTATAAATTCAGCAGATGCATATTCAGCAGATGCATTTCTTTTGCTAAAACCAGCAGGTGTATTCCTTTGTTAACACCAGCAGGTGCATTCCTTTAGTAGAATTCAGCAGCTGCATTCCTTTGTTAGAATTCAGCAGTTGCGTTGTCTTCGTAATATTCAGCAGATGCACTGTTCACCAGCAGATGCATTCCATTTTTTTAGAAAGAAAAGAAAGAGCAGAACGATATTTTAGAAAATATTTTAAGTTATGACAACAAAGAGGGTCCCCAGAAGAAGGGTGAGTGCGTGGCTGACGAACCGTGTGCCCTTTCAACAGAAGAAGGATCAGGTGTATAGGTCGACGGATCTGTATATCCCTTCACCTTGAGCCATAGTGCTAGAAACTGATATCAGGAGTTTGATCAAGCGAATTGGACCAAAATATTTAGAGTGTTGTCATAATTTCAGAAGAGCGCAAATGTGATTTTAATCACAGCTCCAGAGAATGTTTAAAGAAAAATGTTTTCAGAATTTGACTATGTTCTATGCTTTCAGTTCCTGTTAGAATTCTCAGTTATATATATTATTGCGCTTGTTCATTCTAAAGCGTACACAGATTTCAGTTATGTATTCAGCTTCCAGTTTCAGTTTCTATTGCATGATTTTGCTATTCCAGATTTACCTGCTGAGCCTTTGGCTCACTAGTTTTCATTGAGTGCAGGTAATCAGCAGTAAGAGCTGGAGGGAGATGATCAGAAAGGGAGGATGTGTTTATCGTGGACATCTTCCGTTGTTTCTTTCAGACTTTTGATTTTGATGTACAGAACTTAGTTATAATTTTGTATGTTAACAGATTTCTAGTTCCTTATTTTTGTAGAAATCTGTATGAACTTTTGGTGTAAAGATATATGCAAAGTCACTGGTATTTTATCAGCTGGTATATCAGTTCCGCGTGAGTCATTTTATCAGCAGAGGATTTAGTTCAGCGTTTTGTATACCCTTCCTGCTGATTTCCTTCACTTGTTATGAAACGTGTTTACCAGATTTTAATTCTACTTCCGCTCACGTCATTGTTTCAATTGTTCCGCATTTCAACAGTAATGAATTGTGTTTATTCGCAATTTAGTCCAGAATTTTAGTAACGACTTTTATGTTTATTAAGATCGAAATTTTTGGGTCTTTCAATTCGAACCCCAAATTTCTAAATTTCTTTTGAGAAAAGTCCGGTCGTTACAGTTGGTATCAGAGCATGGTCCTTGAGATAAACACACTTCCAGTCTGAGCAGATCTATCCAGCCGCTTCTAAAATTTGTGAGTTTTAATTCATGTTTTAGCATAAAGTAATCTCTCATATAGAATTGTGGTGGATTTGGGCTACCCTTACAGATATTTCAGGAAGAGGTAGAGGAAGAAGAAGTTTTACAGAAGCAGATAGTGAGTCTGATGGAGTGAACCCTGTCCTCAATACCATGGCTCAGCTGTTAGAGCGCTTAGTTAACCAAAAAAATAATGGGAATGGTCAAACCTCAGGAAGAATAGTTAGTCGTGAAGATCCACAGGAGAGGTTTAGAAGACAGAGACCTCAGGAATTTTCTGGTACTACCGATCCTCTTATAGCAGAGAGTTGGATCAAATCCATAGAGGTGATTTTTGACTATTTGCAACTGACTGAAAAAGAAAGGCATCGGTGTGCGATTTACATGCTGAGAGGAGATGTTTCGTTTCCAAATACTGTTCCATTTTATTGCGTCCGATTTCATTTCAGCGATGCGTCTCTTATAGTAGAATTAGATGCTCAGATAAGAACCTGTTTAAGTAGCGTCAGATTTAAATTATGAAGAAGTTCTAGTAAAGATTCTTTGAAGAGAAAACCATAAGTTAAAGAATAGAACTATCCCTTGATTAAGATGCAGTGGGTAAATCACACTGAAAGAGAAGTATTGTGGGAAAGTGATTTTGATTTGTAGAAAAGCTACCCAGATCTTTTAAGTAAGAAATTTCGAGGACGAAATTTTGTTAAGGGGGGAGGTTGTAATGCCCAGATATTTTAGAAGTCCACAATTAGAAAGATATGAGATTGAGGGATTACAATGCTATATTATTTCGATCCATGAATAGATTCAGTTTCAGATTTCATGTCTTACGTGATGATCAACCTATTCTTATATCTTCGGTTGATAACCAGATTTTAGAATGCAATAACAGTAGATGTCTAGTGGTTCCAGCAAGCCAATCGAATCCTTTTGTTTTAACTAAAATGGTTCGGTTTCCATATGCATCATTTTTATTTTGAAAAACAGAGCACGCTTATAATGGATTTTTGAACATATCGATTAAAAGTGTTTCCCTTCAGTAGGCATTCTAAATCATATAAATAGGATGATAAGTTTCTCATGCATCATTATCTTCAAATCAAATCATTTAGAAGCGGTGCTCTCTCTCAAGAAGCCGAACAAAATACTTTCAAAGTGTTTTAAAGGAAACAGGCGGTGCGTTAGGAGTTGCTGGATTTCTACCGTGATTTGTGTTAAAGAATTCAGGCAAGTAAACTCTGTTTCTTGCTCACTCAGTGAAAGCATATATATTCAATTCTGTTTGCATGTTTATATGAGATTTTAAAGAAAGGAAGATGGCTTCGGCTGTTCTTCAGAAACAAGAAAGTTCATGCTCTGTTTTATGAAGGTTGCGTTTTACTGTATTTTTGGATCCAGAAAGTTTACAGAAAATGGTTTGATGATGTTCTTTTAGTTAGTTCTTGAGATTTTCTTCAGAAATTCCATCGAAGTAGCTTACAAGTAGCTTATTCGATCATTTCCAGAAATTTATTTAGATATTTTGAATTCTTCAGACAAAGGAAAACCATCGTCATTCACCTGGTTAAGTTTGAAAGCTGGTTCTTATACCACTGCTAATATTGCTTTGTCGAAAATATTCTAATTATAGATTTCAGCTATTGCATTGTTTGAGTTCAGTAGTTGCGATCAGCAGACGCACTATTTCATGTTCAGCTGTTGTATATTTTATTGTTCAGCAGCTGATAGTTCGTTCGTCAATTGATAGTTTTTTTCATCAGCTTTTAGTATTCAGCAGATGCATTGCTTTTATAAATTCAGCAGATGCATATTCAGCAGATGCATTTCTTTTGCTAAACCAGCAGGAGTATTCCTTTGTTAACACCAGCAGGTGCATTCCTTTAGTAGAATTCAGCAACTGCATTCCTTTGTTAGAATTCAGCAGTTGCGTTGTCTTCGTAATATTCAGCATATGCACTGTTCACCAGCAGATGCATTCCATTTTGATATTTCAGCAGTTGATTTATTGTTTTTAAGTACAGTCCATAGCGACTGGTTGTAGCGACTGGTTTTAGTGACTGGTTGCAGCGACTGGTTGTAACGACTGGTTGTAGCGACTGGTTTATGCGCTAACGACATCGTTTCACTTTATATTTGTTTAAAAGACCTTGCGACTCGATTCTTGTCTTGCGACTGGTTTCCTATTCGTTGCGACTGGTACTGTTCATTCTTCGTTTTCTTTAACAGATAACGAAATTTCAGAATTTGATTCCTTATTCAATTCCGAATCATTTCAAAGATTGTATTCGACTTATCTGAAAGATTCAACTAGCTAATTTATTCAGTTTTCATCTTCGCAAGCTTTACCGAGAAATCCCTTGAAGTTCCAGAACATCATTAGACAAAAGAAAAACCAGTAATTCGTGCAAGAGAGAAAGAAAACAGATTTTTTAGAAAGAAAAGAAAGAGCAGAACGATATTTTAGAAAATATTTTAAGTTATGACAACAAAGAGGGTCCCTAGAAGAAGGGTGAGTGCGCGGCTGACGAACCGTGTGCCCTTTCAACAGAAGAAGGATCAGGTGTATAGGTCGACGGATCTGTATATCTGTAATGCCCGAAATCATTTGCTAGAGACTGATATCAGGAGTTTGATCAAACGAATTGGACCAAAATGTTTAAAGTGTTGTCATAATTTCAGAAAATCGAATCGACATGGCGTTGAAGAAGCAACGTGGGAAGTGGAAGATGATATGAAACAACGATTCCCTTATCTCTTCCAATAAGGTTAGCTCTTGTTCCGAATCAATTTTCTCCTTATGTTCCATGTACATATAGCGACTGCTGATGAGTTCGAGGACGAACTCGAATCTTAGAGGGGGAGAAATGTAATGCCCGAAATCATTAAGAAGAGGATTAGTTTAATAATTCCGACATTTAAGAATTTGATGAAGCGTGATTATGAGCTCGGATTTCTTCTGGAAGTGTTGGGTGAGTAAGGAACTGGGTATTGTTGAGTTGCGCTAAGTGTGGAAACCAGACGAAGCGATTTGATAAAATCGTTCAGCAGCAGGTTACTGTAGCAAAGTCAATACGGGTCAACACTACTGTAGCTTGCGACTGGTTGAATTGTGAAATTCAGTCGAAGCGCTAGTGTTGGTTGCAGCTGGAAGCAGAAGCGCGAATACAAGGATCAACGGGGAAGCGACACGTGTTGGTTACTGTTACGAATGTGGGAACCAGCAGTAAGGGTTCTTTGTGTACCTGCTGATTTATTGATGTATCGACTGGTTTTGATGACGTAGGTGCGACGTCGTCGTTTCTGAGGTTCAATGCGAACCAGTCGAGAAGTTTGGAGTCCAGCTGAGAGAATAATGCGACATCGTTTTGACTTATGACTAGGAACCTCGATACAATGTCGTTTTGCATGAAGTAGCGACTAGGCGAGGAATTGGAAATCAGCTGATAGTTGTTGTATCTACTGGTTACTCAGCTGAGGGAACAATGCGACACCGTTTTGATTATGAAACAGGAAATCTTGATACGATGCCGTTTCGAATAATGTTGCGAAATCAGTCGTTGTATTATTAGAGCGACCAGCTGCTGGTATCTTTTAAATAGAGGTAATACCAGCTGATGACACGTTACGACGTCGTTGGAATTAATTGTAACGACATCGTTTTGAGTTTCGAATAGTTGCGACTGGATTTTTGTTACGACTGATTGTTACTGCTAATTGTTTCAAACAGCGACTGAGAATGAACAACAGAGGAGGACTCTGGTTACCGTTATCCACTTTCGAAGCGGTGGGAGTATATCCTGTTTGAATACTCAGCATGACACGTGGAACTCGAATTGAACACATTGGAAATGCTGCAGAAACACAGAGACCGTTGTCTATAAATACGAGTGAATTCAAAATGCTGAAACTTAGCTTGTAACCGCCATGAACCATGAAGTATTTGTATAAATGAATAGTATTTACGCTACAAGCTGAACCCTTTATGCTTCTGCTGGATTGAATACGCTTCTGCTGATTGACAAAATTTTTTTTTTGTAACTTATATATGAACCAGATTAGATTTATTAGTTTAAATTAATAAACCACTGATCGAGATTAGAGGATTAATTGTGAGCAGAGAGCCTCACAACAGGTGGTATCAGAGCGCTACTAACTTATTAAGATCATGGAATTAGATGAGTGGGGTAGATCGAGTTCTTCCTGATTGATTAGATTACAGAAACAAATGAATTGCATGCTTGTATGGTATATGTCTTACTGCTTTTGAATTTATATCACATGATTCTTGTGAATAAATGGTAAGAATATACCGAAGAATTATGAGAATTACATGCTTTGGAAGTGATTAATAGCATGTATCGAGTGAAGTATGAATCAGAACTCGATCTCTTGAGCAGCAGTACATTGATGTATGCTAATCAGAGGAGGGACTGAGATTGACTTGTTATTGATTGATGAGAAATGATAAACACGTTTGTTGGATTCCTAGATATGCCTCCTCGAAGAACCACGAATCGGCAGACAGAGCAGGGTAGTACATCTACTGAGGTTTTGAATGCAGCTGCTACTCCAATGGAAACTTTGTTGAAATGATTCCAGTCGTTTAAACCACCGACGTTGACAGGAACAGAAAGTGCTATTGATTGTGAAAACTGGTTGGAAGATATTGAGCAGTTGTTCGAAACACTTGATTACACTGATGAGCGTCGGGTGAAACTGATTATACACCAGTTGCATGGTATTGGGAAAATCTGGTGGGTGGCAACAAAGAAAGCGCTTGAAAATCAGGGTACTGTGATTACGTGGCCAGTATTCCGAACAGCTTTCTATCAACGGTTCTTCCCAGTTTCTTATAGGAAGGATAAAGGAGCGGAATTTTCCAACTTGCGACAAGGGCAGTTGAATATAGAAGATTACGTTGCCAAGTTCACGAGTTTACTGAAATTTGCGCCACATGTTGCTATGAGTGATGAAGCACAAGCGGATCAATTCATTAATGGATTGAATGAATTTGCAAACTTGCGACAAGGGCAGTTGAATATAGAGGATTACGTTGCCAAGTTCACAAGTTTACTGAAATTTGCGCCACATGTTGCTATGAGTGATGAAGCACAAGTGGATCAATTCATTAATGGATTGAATCCAGCGCAAATTCCTCAAAACACACGTGATTAATCCTAAATCAAATCAATTAATCACTAATCTAACTTCTCAATCCTCACAAACGTAATTCTGGGAATTCACAGAATCCGGAAGCATCAAGAACAATGCTAATACCAGAAAGGCAAGCCTCCTCTGTACATTCGTATCAACCCCAAAATCCACAACAGAGTAGACAAGGAGGAAGCCAGACAGTGAGCCAACCTCCTAAACAACAAGCAATAGTGTTTGCATTAACCGAGGAGCAAGCACAGGCAGCCCCAGATGATGTTATTGCAGGTAACTGCTACTTGTGCAAATTTCCAGCTTATGTATTAATTGATACTGGTGCATCACACACCTTTATCTCTGAGAATTTTGTTGTATCACATAAGTTATCTGCTGAACCCTTAGCTGAAATAGTATCGGTTTCTTCACCTCTGGGGAAGGGAATGTTATCAATCAAGGCTGTTAGAAATTGTGTGTTACAGTTTGAGGGTCACGCAATTGAAATTGATTGTGTTGTGCTCGGGTTATCTGATTTTGATTGTATTGTGGGCATAGATATGTTAACCAAGTATAGAGCAACAGTAGATTGTTTTTAGAAGATGGTTCGATTCAAACCAGAGAAAGCTGATGAATGGAAATTCTATGGTAAGGGCTCACGAGCCAGAATTCCTTTGGTCTCTGCTATTACCATGAATAATCTATTGTGGAAAGGAGCGGAGGGATTCCTGATTTATGCAATAGATACAAAGAAACAGAGCCCGAATCTGGTTGATATACCAGTGGTCTGCGATTTTGCTGATGTTTTTCCTGATGAGATCCCGGGATTACCTCCATATCGAGAGGTAGATTTTAGCATTGAATTGATGCCAGGTACACAACCAATATCAAAAGAACCATACCGAATGGCACCAATTGAGTTAAATTAATTGAAAGACCAGTTGGAGGATCTTCTCACCAAGGGATACATTAGACCAAGTGTTTCTCCTTGGGGTGCTCCAATATTATTTGTGCGCAAGAAAGATGGATCAATGAGGCTATGTATTGATTATCGGCAACTGAATAAGGCAACGGTAAAGAATAAATATCCTTTGCCACGAATAGATGATTTATTTGATCAGTTGCAGGGTTCGACAGTTTATTCAAAGATCGATTTGAGATCGGGATATCATCAATTGCGAGTAAGAGATGAAGACATATCAAACACTGCCTTTCGAACAAGATACGGTCACTATGAGTTCGTGGTTATGCCATTTGTACTAACTAACGCACCAGCAGTGTTCATGAGTCTAATGAACCGAGTCTTCCAAAGATATCTTGATGATTTCGTGATTGTATTTATTGATGATATTCTAATCTATTCGAAGAATTTGAGTGATCATGCGAGTCATCTTCGAACAGTTTTGCAAACTTTGAGAGAAGAGAAATTGTATGCTAAACTGTCGAAATGTGAATTCTGGTTACAAAAAGTAGTCTTTCTTGGGCATATTATCTCTGGAGATGGTATTTCAGTTGATCCCAGTAAGACAGAGGCAGTGATCAATTGGCCTAGACCGAAATCTGTGCCGGAAATTCGAAGTTTTATGGGTCTTGCAGGGTATTATTGTCTATTTATTCAGAATTTCTCGAGTATTGCAAAGCCTATAACTCAGTTGACATAGAAAAATGCACCCTTTGTTTGGTCAGAAGCATGTGAGAATAGTTTTCTTGAATTGAAAAAGAGATTAACTACCGCACCAGTGTTAACAATTCCTTTGGGTACTGGTGGATTTGTCGTGTATTGTGATGCATCTCACCAAGGATTGGGGTGTGTTTTGATGCAGCGAGGTCATGTGATTGCATACGCCTCAAGACAGTTAAAACCGCATGAAATTTGATATCCAATTCATGATCTTGAATTGGCAGCCATCGTATTTGCGTTGAAAATCTGGCGACATTATCTTTATGGTGAGAAATTTGAAATCTTCTCGGATCATAAAAGTTTGAAGTATTTATTTTCGCTGTCCGAATTAAATATGAGACAACGAAGATGGCTGGATTTATTGAAAGATTTTGATTGTGAGATCAAGTATTATCCAGGGAAATCGAATGCAGCAGCTGATGCTCTAAGTAGGAAGATTTGTGCTTTGTCTTTGACTACAATCGGGGTGTCTAATTTGATAGAAAATTGCTGCATTTCTGGGTATGTATTTGAAACAACAGAAAGAAAACCAATGAGAGTTTGTGCTATCAGTGCTGAACCCGAATTATTAGTTCGAATTAAAGAGGCACAGAAGAGAGATTTGAATATCCAACGATCTGTTGAAATGATAAAATAAGGACATCAATCTGAGTACCGCATAAACAACGAAGATGTGTTGTATGTGAACAGCAGACTTGTTGTTCCATATGTCATGGAATTGAAAAACCGGATTTTGAGTGAAGCCATCGAAGTAAATTCAGCATTCACCCTGGTGGCAGGAAAATGTATAATGATTTGAAGAAACACTACTTGTGGAAACAAATGAAGGCTGATGTGACTGAATTTGTATCAAAGTGTTTGAACTACCAGCAGGTGAAAGCAGAAAGAAAGAAACCCGCTGGTTTATTACAAAGCCTATCAGTTCCTGAATGGAAATGAGATCATATTTCCATGGACTTTGTAATGAAATTTCAAAATCATCCCGAGGTTGTGATGCAATTTGGGTGATTATCGATAGGTTGACAAAAACCGCGTGTTTTATTCCTTATCGAATGACCTATCGACATGATCAAATGGCAGATCTTTATGTTCGCGAAGTGGTAAGACTTCATGGAATACCAAAATCAATTGTCTCTGATAGAGATCCCCGCTTTACTTCACACTTCTGGAGTAGTTTACAGCAAGCGCTGGGTACGAAACTACATCTAAGCACTGCGTACCATCCTCAAACTGATGGGTAATCTGAAAGAACAATTCAGACACTTGAGGATATGCTTAGAACAGTAGTATTGGATTTTAGTATTTCGTGGAAAATTCAATACCACTTGTGGAATTTTCATACAACAACAGCTACCAAACCAGTATAGAAATGGCTCCATTTGAAGCGTTGTATGGAAGGAAGTGTCGTTCACCATTGTATTGGGATGATATATCAGAGGTACCTGAATTGAGACCAGATTTGATTAGAGAAATGACTGAAAAAGTAAAGTTGATTCAGCAGAGAATGCGAACAGCACAGCATAGACAAACGAAATATGCCAATACCAGACGTAGACCTTTGCATTTTGAAACAGGGGACAGAGTATTTTTGAAAATTTCTCATTTTAGAGGCACGATAAGATTTGGCAAACGGGGTAAATTGTCTCACGATTTATTGGTCCGTATGAAATTCTGGAGAAGATAGGTGACCTTGCTTATCGACTGGCATTACCTCCATCGCTTTCGAGTATACATGATGTTTTTCATGTATCTATGCTGAGAAAGTATATTCCTGATGCTTCTCATATTATTCCGGCTGAAGAAGCTGAGTTGGATGAAACTCTGAGTTATTTTGAACAACCAATTCAGATCTTGATCGGAAAGAAAACAACTTCGAACGAAGGTGATTCCATTGGTGAAAATTCAATGGAATCGACATGGCGTTGAAGAGCAACGTGGGAAGTGGAAGGATGATATGAAACAACGATTCCCTTATCTCTTCCAATAAGGTTAGCTCTTGTTCAGAATCAATTTTCTCCTTATGTCCCATGTACATATAGCGACTGCTGATGAGTTCGAGGACTAACTCGCATTTTAGAGGGGGAGAAATGTAATGCCCGAAATAATTAAGAAGAGAATTATGAAGCTTGATTACGACCTCGGATTTTTTCTGGAAGTGTTGGGTAATAAGGGTTCTTTGTGTACCTGCTGATGATGTGATGTATCGACTGGTTTTGATGACGTAGGTGCGACGTCGTCGTTTCTGAGGTTCAATGCGAACCAGTCAAGAAGTTTGGAGTCCAGCTGAGAGAATAATGCGACATCGTTTAGACTTATGACTAGGAACCTCGATACGATGTCGTTTTGCATGAAGTAGCGACTAGGCGAGGAATTGGAAATCAGCTGATGGTTGTTGTATCTGCTGGTTACTCAGCTGAGGGAACAATGCGACACCTTTTTGATTATGAAACAGGAAAATCTTGATACGATGCCGTTTCGAATAATGTTGCGAAATCAGTCGTTGGATTATTAGAGCGACCACCTGCTGGTCTATTTTAAATAGAGGTAATACCAGCTGATGACACGTTACGACGTCGTTGGAATTAATTGTAACGACATCGTTTTGAGTTTCGAATAGTTGCGACTGGTTTCTTGTTGCGACTGATTTCTACTGCGGCTGGTTGTTGCTTCTAACAAGCGAATGCTGATTATTTCGAATAGAAACTGAGAAAGATCAACATCAGTTGAGGAATCTATTTACCGTTATCCACTTTGGAAGCGGTGGGAGTATATCCTGTTTGAATACTCAGCATGACACGTGGAACTCGAATTGAACACGTTGGAAATGCTGCAGAAACACAGAGATCGTTGTCTATAAATACGAGTGAATTCGAAATGCTGAGAACATCTGGACTGCAGCTATCGACCTTTGATTCTGAGAGTATCTCAGGAAGTAAGGAACAGAGCGTAAGAACACTGACTGAAGCATTTTGAAAATAGAGGAACGAAGGTATAATCTGACAGAAGAGTCAGGGATTAGATTACTCAAGAATGATATTTCTTGAGTTATCCCGCTATAATCACATACATGTTTGATTACTGTTCTTGATTTAGAACTTGAATTGGGTATGTGTCGATCCATCACAGGTAGTGGATCTTTTATATTTATATGAGATTGCATATTGAAGAGAATTGAATTGATTCTAATGCCCAGGACTGAGTTGGCCTGATTTTCGAAGCCGGAGATGGTTTCGATAGATGAATATTCATGTCAAGATCGGATACGAATCTTGATGGAATCGAACTGATATGGAATCAATTCTGAGATCGAAGAAGAGAATTAGAATCATTTCTTACTTTGCATTTGTTTTACAGTTGATAAACTGTTATGCATTTTATTGTGATTATTGTACCTGCTGATTATACTGAGATGCATTCTCACCGGAGTTTATCCGGCTGTTGTTTTGTTTTGTATGTGTGCATGACAACAGGAGGAAGGAACTAGTGGGGAGCAACTAAGGGTAGCAAGAGATAACTACTTAGACGCTGGATCAGCAGCACGATGAATAAATACCAGCTGATAGTTTATATATTTGGACAGTTGGTCTTAGGTTGCTCAAGTCTGGTTTAGTATATAAGAGTCAAGTGTGTACTAGTAAACTTAGCTTGTAACCGCCATGAACCATGAAGTATTTGTATAAATGAATAGTATTTACGCTACAAGCTGAACCCTTTATGCTTCTGCTGGATTGAATACGCTTCTGCTGATTGACAAAATATTTTTTTTTTGTAACTTATATATGAACCAGATTAGATTTATTAGTTTAAATTAATAAACCACTGATCGAGATTAGAGGATTAATTGTGAGCAGAGAGCCTCACAATATCCCTTCACCTTGAGCCATAGTGCTAGAAACTGATATCAGGAGTTTGATCAAGCGAATTGGACCAAAATATTTAGAGTGTTGTCATAATTTCAGAAGAGTGCAAATGTGATTTTAATCACAGCTCTAGAGAATGTTTAAAGAAAAATGTTTTCAGAATTTGATTATGTTTTATGCTTTCAGTTCCTGTTTGAATTCTCAATTATATATATTATTGCGCTTGTTCATGCTAAAGCGTACGCAGATTTCAGTTATGTATTCAGCTTCCAGTTTCAGTTTCTATTGCATGATTTTGCTATTCTAGATTTACCTGCTGAGCCTTTGGCTCACTAGTTTTCATTGAGTGCAGGTAATCAGCAGTAAGAGCTGGAGGGAGATGATCAGAAAGGGAGGATGTGTTTATCGTGGACATCTTCCGTTGTTTCTTTCAGACTTTTGATTTTGATGTACAGAACTTAGTTATAGTTTTGTATGTTAAAAGATTTCTAGTTCCTTATTTTTGTAGAAATCTGTATGAACTTTTGGTGTAAAGATATATGCAAAGTCACTGGTATTTTATCAGATGGTATATCAGTTCCGCGTGAGTCATTTTATCAGCAGAGGATTCTTTCAGACTTTTGATTTTGATGTACAGAACTTAGTTATAGTTTTGTATGTTAAAAGATTTCTAGTTCCTTATTTTTGTAGAAATCTGTATGAACTTTTGGTGTAAAGATATATGCAAAGTCACTGGTATTTTATCAGATGGTATATCAGTTCCGCGTGAGTCATTTTATCAGCAGAGGATTTAGTTCAGCGTTTTGTATACCCTTCTTGCTGATTTCCTTCACTTGTTATGAAACGTGTTTACCAGATTTTAATTCTACTTCCGCTCACGTCATTGTTTCAATTGTTCCGCATTTCAACAGTAATGAATTGTGTTTATTCGCAATTTAGTCCAGAATTTTTGTAACGACTTTTATGTTTATTAAGATCGAAATTTTTGGGTCTTTCAATTCGAACCCCAAATTTCTAAATTTCTTTTGAGAAAAGTCCGGTCGTTACAAAACCGCTAATGGGAATGGTCAGTCGTCGAGTAGAACAATTAGTAGAGAGGATCCACAAGAACGATTCAGGAGGCAGCGACCTCAGGAATTCTCTGGCACTACTGATCCGTTGATAGCAGAAAGCTGGATCAAATCTATGGAAGTGATATTTGAATATCTGCATCTCACAGAATTGGAGAGACCTCGGTGTGCAATTTACATGCTGAGGGGAGATGCGATGATGTGGTGGGAAGGAGCCAATTTAACGGTGGACTTGGAAATTCTTACCTGGGAAGAATTTAAAAGGGTCTTCTTTGAGCAGTATTTTACAGTAGATGTGAAAGAACAGTTGCAGAGTGAGTTTTTAACTCTCAAGCAAGAAGGGATGGCAATGCGGGACTATATCCGCAAATTTGAGAGGGGATGTTATTTTGTTCCACTGATTGGGACAAATGCTGATGCCAAGATTCGCCACTTCATCAATGGGTTGAAACCCATGATTAAACATGATGTTAGGTTGGCAGAACCCGTGGATTATAGGGCCGCTGTAAATAAAGCTCTACGGGCAGAACAAGACTGGAAGGCGATAGATGATGAGAGACAGTTGAAAAGACAAGCCTTCCAGCAAAATGATCACAGGAAATTTAAGAAGCAAAACGGCAATCAACAAGGGTCGCAAGGGAAAGGGCCGATTGCTGCTCAACCCATTTCTTCTGTTCGTAATACTGGGAATAGGCCTCCATGCCCCATTTGCAAGAAAACTCATAAGGGACAGTGTCTTCTTGGGCAGAACGTGTGTTATACATGTGGCAAGCCAGGCCATATGTCAAGAAACTGTTCCCAGAAACAACAACTCATTACCAGCAGGGCTTACGTAATGACTGCTGAAGAAGCGCCATCAGATACCACAGTGGTAACGGGTAAAATTTCTGTTGCCAATATGTTTACGATAGCATTGCTAGATTCTGGTGCAACTCAATCATTTGTATCCGAAAGATTCTCTAAGAAATTGATTGCTCGACCAGAAGCATTAGAAGTAGGATACTATGTCCAGCTTCCTTCAGGAGAAAGCATAGTAACCAATCTCCTATTGCGAAATATCAAACTTAAGTTACAAGGGAATACCGTTTTTGCTGATTTGATAGTGTTACCCCTACTTGAGTTTGATTTCATATTGGGAATAGATTGGTTAACCAAATACGCAGCTATTATAGACTTTAAGCAGAGGTCTGTTCAAATTAAACTACCTGGTGGAACTTCGTTTTTGTTTAATGCCGATAAATTTAATGGTACCCCTAAGATAATATCAGCTGTTAAGGCCCAAAGATGTTTAAGCAAGGGATGCCAAGGATACCTAGTGAATGTTTTATCTTTAGAACCTGAAAAGAAAATTAATATAGAAGATGTGCTTATCGTAAGAGAATTTCCAGATGTCTTTCCAGCAGATGTTTCAGGTTTACCACCAATACGCGAATTAGAATTCACTATTGATTTAATACCAGAAGCTGCCCCCGTTTCTAAGCCTCCTTACATACTTGCCCCTAAAGAAATGAAAGAGTTGAAGGAGCAGATCCAAGATCTTTTGGATAAAGGATTCATCAGACCCAGCACGTCACCATGGGGAGCACCAGTACTGTTCGTGAAGAAGAAAGACGGTAGTATGCGTCTATGTATAGACTATAGGGAATTGAATAAGCTAACAATTAAAAATACGTATCCTCTACCTAGGATAGATGATTTATTCGATCAGCTACGAGGAGCTGCTGTATTCTCGAAGATAGATTTAAGGTCGGGATATCATCAATTACGAGTAAAAGAAGCAGACGTGTACAAAACAGCTTTCAGGACCAGATATGGCCATTATGAATTCCTAGTTATGACCTTTGGAGTGACAAATGCGCCATCAGTTTTTATGGATTTGATGAATAGGGTATTTCAGCCTTTTATGGACAAATTTGTCATCGTATTCATAGATGATATATTGATTTACTCCGGGAATAGACGCGAGCACGTAGACCACCTTAGAAAAGTTTTGCAAATCTTGAGAACTAAGCGATTGTTTGCGAAATTCAGTAAGTGCGAATTTTGGATTGAGAAGGTTGTATTCTTAGGTCATATCATTTCGAAAAATGGAATAGAGGTAGATCCTTCAAAAGTAGAGGCTGTTAAAGAGTGGCCTGTGCCTAAGAGTGTATCGGATGTTCGTAGTTTCTTAGGATTGGCAGGTTATTATCGAAGATTTATTGAAGGATTTTCCAAGATTGCTGTTCCATTAACCGCTTTGACTAAGAAAGACATCAAGTATAAGTGGACTCCTGAATGTCAAGCCAGTTTTGAGAAATTAAAAATAGCGTTAATAGAGGCCCCTGTTTTGGTGTTGCCAACAGAAAATGGAAATTTTGTGATCTATACTGATGCCTCAAAGATAGGACTCGGAGCTGTTTTGATGCAAGACAAGAAAGTGATCGCTTACGCTTCTAGACAGTTGAAGATTCATGAGAAGAATTATCCTACGCATGACTTAGAACTTGCAGCAGTTGTTTTCGCATTTAGGACTCGGAGCTGTTTTGATGCAAGACAAGAAAGTGATCGCTTACGCTTCTAGACAGTTGAAGATTCATGAGAAGAATTATCCTACGCATGACTTAGAACTTGCAGCAGTTGTTTTCGCATTGAAAATTTGGAGACATTATTTATATGGAGAGAAATGCGAAATCTTCACAGACCACAAAAGCCTTAAATATTTCTTTACCCAGAAAGAGCTAAACATGAGACAAAGAAGATGGCTTGAACTGGTTAAAGATTACGATTGTGTAATTAGTTATCACCCAGGCAAAGCTAATGTAGTAGCTGATGCACTAAGTAGAAGAAATGTGGGATTAGTGCAAATCTCGGTTCAGATTCCTTTAGCGTTGGAAATCAATAGATTCGAACTGGGAATTGTTAAGAAGGGAAATGCTGCTAGTTTATCGGTTTTTACAATCCGATCTACATTAAAGGATAGGATTCGAGAAGGTCAAGCGAAGGACGATCAACTTCAGAAATGGAAGACACAAGACGACAACAGAGGAACAAATCTGTATACAGTAGAGGAAGGAATTGTGAAATACCAGAATCGGTTGTGGGTACCGCGCATGGATAATTTGCGCAATGAGATTATGAATGAAGCCCATAACTCACCGTATTCAATTCATCCAGGAGGAACAAAAATGTTTAAGGATTTACAAACTCTGTTTTGGTGGCCAGGGATGAAGCGCGATATTTGTAAATTCGTTGCTGAATGTTTAACATGCCAACAAGTTAAAGCAGAACATCAAAGACCATCCGGGATGTTAAAGCCTCTTCCTATACCAGTGTGGAAGTGGGACAATATAGCGATGGATTTCGTTGTAGGTTTTCCAAGAACAGTTCAGGGATTCAATGAAATTTGGGTTATCATTGATAGATTAACCAAGTCTGCACATTTCCTACCTGTTAAGACGACTTATGACTTGAATAAGTATGCTGAATTATACATCAAAGAAATAGTCAGACTTCACGGGATACCAAGCTCTATAGTATCTGATAGAGATCCCAGATTTACTTCAAGATTCTGGAAAAGTTTACACCAAGCCTTAGGAACTAAATTAACTTTCAGTACAGCGTTCCATCCTCAAACTGACGGACAATCAGAAAGAGTTATCCAAGTACTGGAAGATCTGTTACGAGCTAGTGTTCTTGACTTTTCAGATAGATGGGATCTTAAGTTACCATTGATTGAATTCACTTATAACAACAGTTACCAAGCTTCGATAGAAATGGCACCATACGAAGCTCTGTATGGCAGGAAATGTCGTTCGCCGATTCTTTGGGATGATGTAGGTGAAAGGACGGAGATAGGGCCTGATGTTGTAGAACAAACTGCGGAAGCTGTTAAAAGAATACGTGATCGAATGAAGACTGCTCAGAGTAGGCAGAAAAGTTATGCAGACAGTCGTCGAAGAGATTTAAATTTTGAAGTAGGAGATCATGTGTTCCTAAAGGTATCACCAATGAAGGGTGTTATTAGGTTTGGCAGAAAGGGAAAACTAAGTCCCAGGTTTATTGGACCATTTCAGATATTAGAAAGAATTGGGAATTTAGCATATCGATTAGCACTACCTCCTCAAATGTCTACAGTTCACAATGTGTTCCATATATCAGCACTTAGAAAGTACATTGCCAATCCTTCGCATTTACTCAGTTATGAACCCATTCAGTTAGCATCAGACTTGACTTACGAAGAAATTCCAGAGAAGATTTTAGCAAAAGAAAATCGTAATTTAAGAAATAGAACTATCCCAATGATCAAAGTTCAGTGGGCAAATCACACTGAAAGAGAAGCTACTTGGGAGGTTGAAGCTGATATGAAGAAAAGCTATCCAAATATCTTTAAGTAAGTAATTTCGAAGACGAAATTCTTTTAAGAGGGGTAGATTGTAACGCCCAGACATTTTTATAGTCCACAATTAGTAAGTTATGAGATTTGGGGGATTACATTGTTATGAATTCAATTCTTAATTTAGTTGAATTACAAGTATCAGATATTGTTTGGCTTTCTGTGAGTAGAAGCTAAATTCTATGTTCCATGTTTACGTATTTATCAATCTCATGATGTTATGGGTTGATATTCAGTTATTAAGAATGCAATTCCAGAAGAGGTTTAGTTTATTTCTGCAAGCCAATCGAATTCTTTTGTTTTTAAACTAAAAGTGTTCGGTTTCCATGTGCATCATTTTATTTTAAAATAGAGTACGCTTTTAAGATTCTATTGCATATTGGTTAAACGTGTTTTCCTTCCTTAGGCATTTTAAATCATATAAATAGGATGATAAGCTGCTTCATGCATCATTATTTTCAAATCAAAATATTTTGATAGCAATACTCTCTCTGGAGAAGCCGTATAAAATCCTTTCAAAGTTTTAAAAAGAAGACGAGCGGTGCCTAAGAAATTTGCTGGACTTTCCGTTGTTGTTGTGTTGCAGAATTCAGGCAAGTAAACTCTGTTTCTTGCTCACTCAGTGAAAGCATATATTCAGTTTTGTTTGCATGTTATATGAAATTTCATATTATGGAAGAAAACTACGGTTGTTCTTCAGAAAAGTTAGAAGTTCATGCTTTGTTTTATGAAAGGTACGTATTTACTATGTTTTGATCCAGAAATGTTTTAGAAAATGGTTTGATGATGTTCATCCAGTATATTCTTGAGAATTCTAAAAGATATTTCTTCGAAGTAGCTTAGAAGTAGCTTATTCGAGCATTCCAGAAATTTCTTGAAATATCTTGATTTCTTCAGACAAAGGAAACCATTGTTTTTCATGTTCGTTCACATGGTTATGTCTGAAAATCTGGTTCTTAAACCATTAGCTGATATTTCTATGTTGAAGATATTCTAAGTATAAATTTCAGCAGCTGAAATATTCGAAATCAACAAGTGCACATACAAATTTCATCAGCTATCAACTGTTGCAATAGCTGTTTTCAGCAATCGCAGGTGTACATTAGTTACTAACTGTCGACAGCAATCTTTGTTTCCTTAAGTTTCAACTGTCGACAGATATCTACTGTTCCTTTCCTCAAGCGATATCTGTTGACAGCTATCTACTGTTCCTTTCCTTATAAAGAAATCTGTTGACAGTTTTTTCGTGTTTTCCTTAAAACGATACTGTTGCAATAGCTGTTGGCAGCAACTTTGTTTTCCTTAAAAAAAAAAAACGATATCTGTTGGCAGCAACCTTCATTTTCTTTAGAGTGATGTCTGTTGACAGATCTTGTTCATTTCTTCCAACAGAAAGCTATTGATCTTCTTCTTCAACAAATAACAAAATTTCAGAATTTGAATTCTTATTCGTTTATACTTCAATTCAAATGAATCATTCGATTTAACTGACAGATTCAAGTAGAGCTTTTATTCAGTTTTCATCTTCGCAAGTTTTACAGAGAAATCCATTGAAGTTCCAGAACATCATTGAACATAGAAAACCAGTAAATCGTACAAGAGAAAAAGAAAACAGATTTCACAAAAGAAAGAAAGAGCAGAACATGTTTTAGAAAACGTTTTAAGTTATGACAACAAAAAGGGTCCCCAGGAAGGATCAGGATTACAGTCGACGGACTGTATACCCCTTCAAAAACCAAGGAAGGATTAGGATTATGGATTGACGGATCTATATACCCCTTCAAAAAATGAGCAATAGTGCTACGACAGATATCAAGAGTTTGATCAATGTTGTCATAATTTCAGAAAATGAATGAAGAGCGCAAGTGTGATTTTAATCACAGCTCTGCAGAAAAGTTTAAAGCTGCTTCGTTTACGAAGTACAGTAAATGTTTTCAGAATTGATTCATGTTTCATGCTTTCAATTTCGTTCAGTTTCTCAGTTATGTATTTCGCTTGTTATATATAAGCGTAACTAAAGTTTCAGACTCCATTATGTGCTTTTGATATTACCAGATTTACTTGTTGAGCCTTAGGCTCACTAGCTTTCATTGAGTGCTGGTAACAATCAGGAAGGAGCTGGAGGGAGATGAACAGAAGGGAAGGAGGTGTTTATCGTGGACGTCTTTCTGTTGTGTTCTCCTGTTTCTGTTTTGTACTTCAGAAATTTCATCAGTAGAACTTTTGTATTACAACAGCTAGTTAAACAGTAGTTGTATTCCACTTTCTTTTGTTATATTAGCCGTTGGTTTTCTCTTCTCCCACGTTGATTTTCCGCATACGTTGCTGTTTCACTTGTTGTGCAATTTCAGTATTTGCGAATTTCCTATATTTGCAATTTAATCTAGAAAGTTAGTAACAACTTGTTATGAAGTCAAGATCGAAAATTTTTGGTCTTTCAATTCGAACCCTGAATTCCTAAATTTTATTATTAAAAATCTTGGGTCGTTACACGTTCCCTCGCCCATGAACTGTGGTAGTTAACCACTCGGTGCATGGTGGCTAACAAACCCAGCAGGGAGATGAGAGTGCGGTATCGCCGCTCGCCCTCGAATCCTGGTAAGAAACAACAGCACAATACGCAAGGCACAACTGCCAAGATGCAAAGCACGAAAGAGCTGAATTATGTGTGAACCATGCTTGTATGCAAACATAGAAAATCAGCTAGCATAAACATAATGCACAGCAAGCACTACACAACAATGTTCACGGCAATTCCCAAATCAGCGATGCACACCAACCATCACATTAAATCCCACGCTAAACCAAGCTGGATTTAAAGCTCAAGATCCATACCTTGATTTCTGATTCTGCACAACAATTACCACAATTCAAGCCTCGAGAGATCTGAATCCAACCTGCTAAACACACGCAAGATCTCAGGCATTACACAACAAAACTCACGAACAACCAAAGAAAGTCACGGCTGGAATCTATACACTTAAAACCAGCGCTCAATTCTAACCCATACAACTTAACAGGAAGCTCAATTCAAGGCTAAGAACAAGATTTCAACAACTAAAACTAACGGCTACCTGAACAGCGAAATACACGCACGAAAACAACAACTTCGTGCTTTTTCTCCAGCCAACGACAGCCTCCAAAATCGGTATGGAATGAAATATCTCGTCGAGAGGAGTCCAACGCTACCTCAAACGTGACAAACGGTCGAAATCGACGGGAATTTTCCGGAGAAGCTCACGGTGAACAGTAACCCGAGGGTTAGAAGCGAAGAACGAAGTTGGGAGAAAATTTACTAAGTATGGGATCTGATCAAATAATTGAAGGCCAAAGCTTCCAATATATACACACGAGAAGTCTGAATAAACCGTTCACCGACACAATCAGCCGATGCTAAAAATATAACCAAAATCATCAGCTGCATAAACTAATAGCTGGTCACTAAAAACTGCCAACAGCTGAACAACCCAACGGCTGATCAAACATAGTGCAAAATCTTGCGACAACTGATGCCTAACGAAAACCAACAGCTGGTTAAAGAGCACTACCCCAAAACGACGTCGCTCCAAAACCACGGTGAAGTCTGAAACGTTAAACACAAACGCTGGTGAAATCTGAAATACAAAGCGTTAGAAGCTGCTCGCTAAAATCTGATCTCTCGAACGCTAAACTAGCGAAACAGACTCTCCCTCAAGCGTTCACCAAACGACGTCGTAGCAACTTATCTAAACGACATCGTTTCTCCCTCAAAACAAAAACACGCGGGCAGATCTCAAAATCAGATCCTAACGCTAGCACAAACTTCTATATACAAGCGCAACAGATCTCAGCTACTTCGCGACATCCAGATCTTGAACCCTCTAGCTACAAAACGCGCCGCAACATCAAATGTCCAGATTTCACGAAATGCGAACAGATTTCTCACGAAACGAACAGATTTCACCAACAATTCAGATTTCTCACGAAACCAGATTTCAAACTCAAAAATTCCAAAATTTCCAGAATTGCTCTAAATGTGATTTTTGACCCTAAAATTCAAAAGAAACCTTCAAATTGAATTCCGAACACCCAGAATTCCTCAAAAATCGATTAATCCAACAATTAATCTTTATTACAATTTCAGGTCTCACAGTTTCTCCCCATTTTTGTGGGAATCAAAAAGAGTTAGAAGCCTTGTCTCCCCCTTAATATTTAAAACTAAACTCCCCCTCAACAAAACATGGGGTAATTTTATTTTTTAAAGTAAAACAATTTTATTCATGGGAAGACAGTTTGTCGAAAGCTTTGTGTATGCATGAGATTTTGAAAACAAGGTCTATGCTACTCGAAATTTCTAATACATATAGACCAGAGGAGCATCAAGAAATATGCCTCCCCCTATCCATATGCCAAGGTTTGAAAACTTAACAATTTTGTAGCACAGACAGGTTTACGAACGGATATCAGAGCGCAAAATGTTTAACAGTATTTTTCGAAGAAAATGCATTATTCAAGAACAACCTGCTCTGATACCACTTGTTGGGATCGAATTCACTATATCGATGTGCAATGACTAGTTATTCGATCAATAACTAGTGCTAGAGGGTGTAACCAGATCGAATGACAAGACGCAGGATTCAGCCAGAAGTTGAAACCGTGTTTGCAAAGATCAGGCTGGTTTCAGCTTGAATTAAAATCAGCCCATGACAAGGTGTTAAGATAAAATTTATTAGTTTTGGTGATAACAAAATAAGACAAGTGCTGATACGATGTTACTTCTGGAGAATCAGCCGTTGCAATTAACAGAAAAGTATATTCAGACGTCAGGTTATCTCAGACTTGGGTATTAGATATTAGTTCAGACGTTGAGTTAAAGCACTCAGTTGATGGGTTTCTATTACAGAGGATGAAGATATTCAGTTTCTGGTATCGGGTTCTTATTTCAGTCGTGAAGAAAAATTCATTTTTTGATCTAGTTCATTCAGCCGTTGTGTTCTTATGTCAGAAGTATATTGATTCAGCAGTTGGATTTTTCACTTCAGTAGTCAACATAATTCAGCAGTTGGATATTCGCGTCAGAAGCAAGAATTTCAGCAGTTGGGTACTTATTTCAGTAGTGAGTATTTTCAGCAGTTAGCTACAGTGATTTTGATTCAGTCCTTGCAACCAGTCTGTTAGGATAAAATTTATTAGTTTTGCTGATAACAAAAATAAGACAAGTTGCTATTGGACAATCAGTTGTCGCATCGAACAGGAGAACATTTATCAATCGACAAGTGATTTGTCAGCAGGTAGTATATCCGTTGGAATTCAGCAGTTGGGGTATTCGTTTGAAATCAGCAGATGGTTTGCAATCAGTGGTTGGTTTGTTTTCAGAGATATTCTGCAGATACTTTCCTTGCGAACTATCAGCAGGTGTTTTAGTTTCGAACACAGGAATATAAGTGTTAGCGTGTTTTTGGTAAGAATTGCTAAACGACAGCGTATTGATTGGCTTAGACAAATCAGCAGAAGCATTCTTTAGAGAAATCAGCAGAAGCATTATTTCAGCAGATGTTTTCGTTAAGAGAAGAGTCAGCAGGCAGCTACAGTTCCTTTAGTTCCATCGATAGGTTTTTGCGATAGGGAAGAACCTGCAGGTGCATTACTTGATGATAACCAGCAGGTGCACTATTTAAGGGAAACCAGCAGACAGCTACAGTGAAATTAACCAGCAGGTGATCTTTGAGTATAGCAAATCGATGTTGCCAGAAATCAGTCGTTGAGTTTTACAAAGGACCAGTCGGTGGAAAAACACAATATGCATATCAGCAGGTAAATTTTCTCATGTGTTTTTCAAGTCGCAGGATTTGAAACGACGAAGGAAAAGCTGGTAAACAGAAGGAATTTCAGGCGCAAACATAAAAGAAATTCAAATACGATCGTTTACTCAAACGGAAAAGATTCGTAGGATCGTACAGTTGCCTGGAATTAAGGAGACAACGTAGGTACTATTTTGGGTAAATAGTACGATGTACAGAGGCCGTTTTTCCTTGTTTGCACAGAAATGGAAAGAAGACAAATTGGCTCTGTCAGTGAGCATTTTACCTTGTAGTGGAGCAGGATTTACGGTGTACAATTTTGGCAGTAATTCAAACGAGATTTATTTTCCT
Organism: Dorcoceras hygrometricum; assembly: GCA_001598015.1. Classification (NCBI taxonomy): domain Eukaryota; kingdom Viridiplantae; phylum Streptophyta; class Magnoliopsida; order Lamiales; family Gesneriaceae; genus Dorcoceras; species Dorcoceras hygrometricum. Next base: position 394,143 of record KQ991090.1, on the reverse strand, counting down.
TGGAGAATTTTGTGACCGTTGCAATCGAAGCCTATAAATATCAGCAGCAGTGTTGAAGAAAATACACTTTGCCATCTATTCATCGCGGTCACGCTGTCAAAACATTTACAGAGCTCTCTATCTGTTGAAATATTCAAAAAGCTCACAAGACTCGAAGAACACCTTCTGTTGATCTTCATAGATAAATCTTCGAGTCATTCTCTGGTTCAATTTATTGAATCGAGTTTCTTTGTTTAGAAACCAGAGAATTTTTACAGAACTCACGTGTATTCATTG
>KQ991090.1:337150-379360 GCA_001598015.1 Dorcoceras hygrometricum | reverse complement strand
AAGCCATATAAGAATCAACAGCGGTCGCAGGAACAAAAGCCTCAGGAGCAGAAACTTTGGTTGTGCAACTCATTAGTGCGGTTTCAGCAGTTGGAAACAGGCCTCAGTGTCCCAAGTGCCAAAAGAACCACCATGGTCCATGTAGAAAGGGACAGAATGTTTGTTATAAATGTGGATTGCCAGGGCATGTTATGAAGAACTGCCCAAAGTCGAAACAGTTGGTGACTAGTAGAGCTTACCTTATGACGACGAAGCAAGCCAACCCAGATTCCACAGTTGTTACGGGTAAGATCTTGATTGCTGGGTTGCCCTCTTCAGCCTTAATAGATTCAGGTGCAACGCATTCATTCATATCAGTAGCTTTTGCTAAGAAATTACCAGTTAGACCCGACCAGGTGACTATGGGATTTTGCGTGACAGTACCCTCTGTGGAAGAACTAGTATCTCATGATTTGTTTCGTGGCTTATACTTAGGCTTCAGGGACATCTGGTCACTGCCGATTTAATTGTATTGCCTATGCCTGAGTTTGACCTCATCTTAGGAATGGATTGGTTGACCAAATACGGAGTTGTAATAGATTTCCAGCTTAGAACCGTAGTGGTAAAACCCTCGAGAGGAGACTGGTTCACGTTCGAAGCCAATCAGAATGGTAAAATTCCTCGAATTATTTCAGCTCTTAAGGCGCAGAGTTATTTGAGGAAAGGAGGGTCAGGATTCTTGTTAAGCCTATCGTCCTTAGTAGCTACTAGTAAACCTTCACTTTCCGATGTTGAAGTAGTAAGTGAATTTCCAGAGGTTTTTCCATAATATATATGCGGACTGCGACCTGATAGGGAATTAGAATTTGCAATTGATTTAGTGCCAGGAGCAGCGCCAGTTTCTAGACCACCTTATCGTCTTGCCCCATCAGAAATGAAGGAGTTAAAGGAACAAATACAAGAGCTGCTGGACAAGGGATTTATTCGACCAAGTACCTCACCGTAGGGAGCCCCTATTTTATTCGTTAAGAAGAAAGATGGGAGTCTAAGGCTGTGTATAGACTATCGAGAGTTGAATAAGTTGACGATTAAGAATAAATATCCTTTGCCTAGAGTTGAAGACCTGCTTGAGCAGTTGAAGGGATCGGTAGTTTTCTCTAAGATTGATTTGAGGTCTGGTTATCACCAATTGAAAATAAAACCAGCAGACATCTATAAAACTGCCTTTAGAACGCGATATGGACACTATGAATTTTTGGTAATGCCCTTCGGACTTACTAACGCTCCTTCAGCTTTTATGAACCTAATGAATAGAGTTTTCCAACCTTTCTTAGATCAGTTTGTAGTTGTGTTTATTGACGATATTCTGGTGTATTCCAAGAACAGAATCGAACACGCAAACCACCTGAGAACAGTGCTTCAGATTTTGAAGGACAAGCAGCTGTTTGCCAAGTATAGCAAGTGTGATTTTTGGTTGGAAAAGGTCTATTTCCTTGGTCATATTATATCCAAAGATGGATTGGAAGTAGACCCAGCGAAAGTGGAAGCCGTTCGCGACTGGCCAGCACCAACATCCGCTTCCGAAGTTAGGAGTTTTCTGGGGTTAGCTGGTAATTGAAGCAGGCGTTGATTGAGGCTCCTGTGTTAACAATGCCGTCCGATCTAGGGAAATTTGTCATTTATACAGACGCGTCAAACTTGGGATTAGGAGTTGTTTTGATGCAAGATCATAGAGTGATTTCCTACGCTTCTCGGCAGTTGAAGAATCACGAAAAGAATTATCCCACTCACGACTTGGAGCTGGCAGCAGTTGTGTTTGCCTTAAAAATTTGGAGGCATTATTTGTATGGGGAGAAGTGTGAGATATTCACAGATCACAAAAGTTTGAATACTTCTTCACTCAGAAGGAGTTAAACATGAGACAGAGGAGATGGCTGGAGCTGGTGAAAGATTATGACTGCACAATCAACTATCACCCAGGTAAGGCTAACGTGGTTGCCGATGCTCTGAGTAGAAAATCAGTTGGTGTAGCTCAGCTGATCGTTCATAAGGCGTTTGCGTGTGAACTAGAGAAATCTGGAATAGAAATAGTAACCAGCAGCAGCGCTTTGGAGTTGGCAAATATCTCTGTGAGATCAAATTTGTTGGACCAGATCCGTGATGGACAATTAATAGATGAACAACTCCAGGGTAAAACAAGACAAAGAAAGAGGCAGCAGCCTCTATTTCTCTGAAGAAGGAATAACCAGATTTCAGGGAAGAATTTGGGTGCCTCAAATAGGAACCTTGAGATCGGAATTAATGGAAGAAGCCCATACAGCTCCATATTCTGTGCATCCCGGAGCTACTAAGATGTATAAGGATCTCCAGAAAATGTATTGGTGGCCAGGAATGAAAAGAGATGTAGCTAAATATGTTTCCGAATGTTTAACGTGTCAGTTGGTGAAAGCGGAACATCAGCGACCAGCAGGTATGTTGAAATCATTGCCTATTCCAGAATGGAAGTGGGAATGCATTGCAATGGATTTTGTGATTGGTTTACCTAGGAATGCCCAAGGTTATAACTCTATTTGGGTTATTGTAGATAGACTTACGAAATCTGCTCACTTTTTGCCGGTAAAGACAACCTATGATGCGAGTAGATATGCGGAGTTGTATGTAAGAGAGATCATCAGACTTCATGGTGTTCCATTGTCAATTGTGTCTGATAGAGACCCCAAGTTCACGTCTGCCTTTTGGAAGAGTCTTCATCGAGCTATGGGGACAAAGTTAACGTTTAGTACAGCCTTTCATCCCCAAACTGATGGGCAATCAGAAAGAGTGATCCAGATTTTAGAGGATTTACTCAGAGCTTGCGTTATAGATTTTTCAGCAGGTTGGGATTCGAAATTTCCATTGGTGGAATTTGCATACAATAACAGTTTTCAAGCCTCCATCCAGATGGCACCGTATGAAGCTCTTTATGGACGCAAATGTCGAACGCCTCTTCATTGGGATGAGATAGGAGAGCGAGATGGTTTGGGACCAGACTTGGTAGAGCAGACGGTGAGCACTGTTAGAAAAATAAAAGAGAGGATGAAAACTGCTCAAAGCAGGCAGAAAAGCTATGCAGACAATAGACGAAGGGAGCTAAGTTTGACATTGGAGATCACGTCTTTTTGAAAGTAGCTCCCATGAAGGGAGTAATGCGTTTTGGGAAGAAGGGGAAAATGAGTCCCAGATTCATAGGCCCCTACGAAATTCTAGACAAAGTAGAAACATTGGCCTACCGGTTAGCACTGTCGCCCCATCTATCCTCAGTGCATAATGTGTTCCATGTATCAGCTTTAAGGAAGTATGTTCCTCACCCGTCGCATATTCTAAGTGTTGAACCGAGTCATTTAGTGCCAGATTTGAGCTACGAGGAGAGACCTGAGAAGATCCTTCTTAGGGAAATTAGGAAGCCGAGGAATAGGAACATTCCAATGGTTAAAGTTTAGTGGACAAATCAAACCGAACGAGAAGCTACATGGGAAACAGAAGCTGATATGCTTAGTAGTTACCCAGACTTGTTAGGTAAGTAAATTTCTAGGATGAAATTTTTATTAGGTAGGTAGAGTTGTAACGCCCCAAAATCCATAGGACCACTAATTCTAATCTCTGTGATTTGAGAACCTAATTCTGATTTCAATATTTCAGCCTTTGCTATTTGTTTGAAGAGCTGATTTCTCATTTCTAGAGTTCATAAGGTGCAGAGGTCCGATCAGTTGTCAACCAAGCGCGGTCAAGCAATTTTAAACTTTACAAAAGGTCATGGCTGGTATGGAGTATGGTTAAATTCTCCATTTATGTAGCCCTTTTGCAAATCAAATTAGTAACAGGGTATTTTAAGTAAATTTTCGAGATCTAGGTGTGGGATACCATGCCTACTCAAGTGTTTTTACCTGTTACAAATCAGACTCCCATGCCACTGTCCTTGTGAACTATAAGTTAAATTATTTTCAAGAAAATGTTAATTTTTGCACCAAAGAAAATTGATAACACATTGCTGCGCTAGGGAAGACTCTCTGTTAGTGGCATGCTGTGTCTTGTGATTTTCCTTCTCCTTGAGGCAAGTAAATATGATTCTTGCTACGCCATGAAAGCATATGTATCATTCTTGTTTCATTTTGAGATTCTTGCCAAAATATGTTTAATATTAGCCTTTGTTCATGTTCTGATGGTATTGATATGTATGTTTGATGTACGGGTTCACGATGGATTTCTGGTTTTCAAATGCAAATGAGTTTTACGAAGTGAACGATGTAGTTGTGGATGTTATTTAAAACGTTGAGCTATTTCCGTCTTGTTTCCTCGTAATTTCCAAGTTCTTCTTGTTCTTTTGGTTGAAGATAATATCAGAACTTGATGATTTTGTAATCGGTAGTTGCTAGATTAAATCAGAACAAAGTCTGGTTTAATAGGCGACGGCTGGTAGCATGATCAACATTGCAATAGTTGCTAAACCTGGTTTCTCTATAGATCCCTTCAATGTATCAAAGAATAAAAAATCAAGCACGCAAAAAATCAATCCAACAAAAATAGCAAAACTTTACGAAGGCACACAAGAAAGAGACCGGAAAATAAAAATCTACCTGCATAGTAAAGGTTTTTCCACTCCCTCTTGCGCCCAAGGCAATTACAGATGAATTTTGACCATTAAAAACTTCCGAAATCATGTGCCTTATCTCTCTTGAGTATATCAGGCCAACATCTTCATCAGACTCATAGCACTGATCCAGTTCATAAGAATTTTTGCGACTGAAAACATATAACAGAGAAAAGGTGTAAAAACACATCGAAAATAATAATCCAGTGAACTAAATAAATGTCTCACCAAGGTTTGCAGTTTGAGCTTTGGAACTTTTCAAAGACTAATTATGCAAGTTAGATATTTTCAGGCTCTTCTATGTTACGAATGTGGTTCAAACTCCCCAACCAGCTAAACTCCCCCAACAGTTAGGACCCCCCAAACAGTTAAACTCACCCAACGGCTAGGAGTTCAAACTTTAGGATTTATGGCAAAGATAACATACGGTCACCATGGAAGGGTGAGCAGATGGTTGGATATCAGTTGCCCCTTCACCACGAGCTTATGCTAAGGCTGATATCAGTAGTCACTTGATCAGGTGCACACGGACCTACGAAGAACTTCTGAGCCATAAATCTAACGAAAATGTTAACGCTGGGATTTGAATTCTATCCTAGAACAGAATGTTATGATGTTATATGCCTTCTTTTCAAACTACGTTGATACAGGCTTTACACCTGCATATTGTGCTTGTTACTCTCAGTTTTGCTTGCTGAGCCCCTAGGCTCACTAGCTTTCTTGGTGCAGGTGAGTCGGTGCCGGAGCAGATGGGAGGTAGAGTTTGAACCAGCAGTGACGTGTTAGTGTTTATCGAAGGCCTGCGTTTTCCGTGATGTCTATTGTTGTACTTGCTGTTTTTGTTGTCTTTGATCTTAGTTAAGTCTGTATTAAGATCCGTTACAACAAGAATGAATTCATATAGAGTTCGGTAGTTGTAATATCGCGATTTTGCAACTTTTGTACTTTGAACTATAATGAAATCTGGTTTCCTTCTATTGGCGCCAGCGGTTGTACTTTGATTTTTATTTTGAACAAGGCAATACAGCTTGTTCTAATTATCATTCAGCCCTTCAATTTCATCTTTATTTCATTTTCTTTGATCCCGTGACCCCCATGAGGATTGGGGGTTACAGTTTGAGTAGCCGTTGGGCTATATTTTCCAGTAGGTTGTAGCTTTTGTTTGTATTTCTTCCCTAGTTGTCGTTAATTGTTTGCTCAGTTATCTTGAACTCTTGGCCTGTGTTGGGCGAGTTTTTGTTTTGTATCTTGCTGCGGTGTTTTGGTATTTGAATTATTGTTGATTTCGAGGACAAAATCCTTTTCAGTGGGGGAGAAATGTGAGACCTGGAAATTGTATTAAGGATTAATTGTTGAATTAATCGGGTTTTAGTGATTTCTGGTGTCAGATTTCATTTTGAATGTTTGGGCATTTTCGGGTTGAGAATCACATTTGGAACAATTCTGGAAATTTTGAGATTTTCGAAATTTTGGTGAAATCTGGTAGCAGATTTGATGACGTAAGCATCGCGTGTTAATGTTGTGGGGATGACGTAAGCGTTGCTGGTTTGAGAGATCTGTTCGAAGTTTGTGAGTTCTGGTTTAGCGCTTGCGTGAAGTCTGCTTGTGCGAGGAGAGATCTGTCCCGCGTGTTTTATGGTTAGTGCAACACGACGCCGTTTAGTTTAAGTGGTGCGATGCCGTTTTGAGCTAGCGTGAGAGATCTGTATGGCCCGTGGTTTGGTGAGGTCTGTTTGTGAGACCTGTTTTGCGCTAAGGTGTGAGATCTGGTTCTAGCGTGTTTTTGTTAAGGATCGAAACGCTGTCGTTTGGATAAGTAAGAACGGCGTCGTTTTGTTTAGCGCTTGTGGGAGAGATCTGGTATAGTGTTTTGCGTGAGATCTGTTCGCGTGAGATCTGTTTGCATGAGATCTGTTTTGTGAGTATAGCGTACTGGTGACCAGATTTCAACGCTCGTTTGGGCGACCATCTTTCAGTGTCCAGCCTTTAGCGCTAGCATTCAGATTTCACCTGTGCGACGTCGTTTTGATTCCCGCGTTGTTTGCGTTCAGATTTCATCGTGTTTTAGCGCATGCGTTGGTTGTTTTGTGGGATCTGTTGTGCATTTAGAATTCTTGAAAGCTGTTTCTGTCGGTGGGCATTTTATTCAGACTTCTCACGTCTATATATTGGAAGCTTTGGCCTTCAATTATTGAGAAAAACAGAATCCATACTTAGCAAATATTTCTTATCTTCGTTCTCTGTTTTCGAAACCCTCGACTACTATTCACCGTGAGCTTCTCCGGTAGATTCCCGTTGATTTCGGCCACCGTTTTTCACGTTCGAGGTAGCGTTGGACTCCTCTTGGAAAGCTATTTCATCTTGTATCCATTTTGGAAGCTATAGTTGGCTGGATTGAAAGCTCGAAGCTGCTGTTTTCTTTTGTGCGTTTCGTAGTTGCAGGTAGCTTTTCGTTCTAACTTTGAAATCTTGTTCCCAGCCTTAGATTAAGCTTCCTGTTGAGTTGTTTGGGTAGGGTTGAAGGCTAGTTGTGCATATGAATTTCCAGCCGTGAGTTTTTATGTTTAGGCCGTGAGAATTAGTGAGAAGGCATGAGATTTATAGGCTTTTCCTGAAATATGTGCATCGTGTGCTTGGCAGATTTTGTGCAGTCCGTGTCTTGCTCCTACCTTCGAGGAATCTGTATTGTTGGTAATTGTTGCTCGTAAGGTACGGATTCGAGCTTGTTACAGCGTGAGGTTGGCATGAGTAAATGCAGTGATGGCTGTTTGTTGTTTACGTGTATGGCTGCCAGTGTTTACTGCTTGTTGTTATATGCATACACGCATTCGCATCACTTGCATTTCATATCTCAGTTATATCTTACCTTGTAATTCGGTAGTTGTGCCTTGTTGTATTGCTGTTGTTTCTTACCAGGTAGCGAGGGCGAGCGGCAATACCGTACTCTCATCTCCCTGCTGGGATGTGTTATCCCCTGTGTGCCTTGTGGCTAACTACCACAGTTCATAGGTTGGGCAACAGCAGGTGGAGTGATTGATGCACCTGGAATTGGTGAGCGAGTAGGGGTGAGTGGGTAACTCTCATATGTCCTACACTCACAGTGTCCACCTATCCGTTGCAGAATTGATTGAGCTATGCCTTGAGTTCTTTGGCTCCCTTGTTGGTCGTAGCCTCCTGTTGTTATCCGGCGTCTCATGCATAGCATCTGCATTTTATTTATGCTGTATCTTTGCTGTTTATTTGCTCTCCGTACTGGGGTTTGACCCCATGTCCCTCTGGGGCTTGGTTTGTTTGTTGCCTGTTGTGTTGTCCAGGTCATATAGCTGGTAGAGGAGGTAACCCAGCTGGAGGTGCCCCAGGAGGTGGTTGAGTGTCCCAGTAGCGTATAGAGTATATGTATGTATCAGTCTAGTAGCCGGGGAGATGCCCTGTTCTTTGTTGTTATATTCTGATGTGGAGTCTGATACTTTTATTTGTATTGATGCTATACTTGCTTTTTGCTGGTTTGTAAACTGGGAACTTATTTTGAGTATCGTTCTATTTTAAATTATATGTTTTAAACCGTCTGGCCTAAAAGCGAAAAATTTTACCCACTTTTTGATAAGCTTCCGCATGTGTTTGGGTTTTTACTCGGTTGTGAGCACGAGGCCTGACATGCGCCACTGCCAAGTAAATTTGGGAAAAGCTGACACAAATTTGCGAACGAAACGATGAGACTAACGAGAACAAACTGACGGTGGCTCAACAGAAGTATGAGTCAATCAAAATGAAGGATGGAGAGACTATGACGGAGTTTGATGAGCGCTTCAGTGCTGTTGTTATAGAGCTTACCAGTTTGAGTAAAGAATACAGCAATCGTGAGCTAGCGTTTAAAGTGATGAGAGCGCTGCCCAGAGAGTGGGATGTGAAGACAATGGCGATGAGGGAATCCAAATATTTGAACAAGCTGGAGCTTCACGACTTGTTTACAAACCTAAAAGCGTATGAATTCGAGTTGGAGACAAGAGCTGAAGCTGCTCCATCAACATCCCAACCGACAAAAGCATTAGCTGCTACATCCACTGAACAGTGCTCTCCAAGAACTAGCAAGACAGCTGATCAACTCAGCGACGACGTCATGTCCCTCTTCGTAAAGAAGTTTGAGAAATATTTGAGAAGATCCTACAACCCTTCTGCTCCTTATAATAATGTTCAAAAAAATGATAAAATTGTTTCTGATATGAACTGTTTCAATTGTGGACGTCCATGGAATTTTGCAGCTGATTGCAACAGGCCCAAGAAGGATGATAGATACAGGAGAGATGAAAAGAAAGAGGATCGATACAAGCGAGATGACAAGACAGATGAGAGAACTGTCGACAGATCCAAGGATAGATCCAAATACAGACGGATGAGAACCAGAGGTGATAAAAGGCCCAACAGAAAGAATGACAGAAAGGTGCTTGTTGCTGAGGAAAGCACTAAAAGCTGGGCAGATACTGAAAGATTCCTCATCCAGGAGTTCCTCATCCAGTGATAGTGAACAGGAGGAAGTTCACTGTCTCATGGCTAATCAAACTTCAGATGACGAGGTATTTGATTTTTCCAATGTTGAATTTACACGAGAAGACCTTGTCAGTGCACTTAATGACATGGTAAAAGAGTACAGGAAGCTCTCTCACTCATTTGAGGAAATCAAAGCTGAAAATGAAAAATCTAAAAAATAGTTCAATTGAATCAATCACTGACACGCTTGAGGACATTGACAGTTTGAAGATTGAGTTGAGTAAGATGATGATGGAAAATGAATTTTTGAGAAATGAGTCTAGTGAGCTCAAAGCTGAAATTGAAAAATCAAATTTGACAATGAGCTCCTGGGCAAAGTCTTCCGCGTCTCTATATAAGCTGTTTGGAATTCAGAAGCCAGCGTTATAGAACTGGCTTGGGTTTCAATAGTAGTGACAGCAGTGAAGGAGAAACAAGTACTCATTCACAGCTGGTGTATGACAAGTTCAACAAGATGAGCTTTGTCAAAGCCAACGTGATACATGATCCATATGAGTCGATGACATATAATGATCAGACCCCTCAGAAGTTGAAGCATAAAGTAAAGGCAGGTATCGGCTTTCAAAAACCTGAGAACTCCAAGCCAAGCTGGCTAAAGAACAAACTGGACAAAGCAAAGCAAAAGCTGGTCGAAAGTAATTTGTTCCTAACCAGCCATGGCGTAGTTCAACGAGGTAAAATCTGGTTGAAAAGGGTTCAGCCTAAGAGAGATCTAAATGATCAAAATATGAATCAAAACTCAACAGATCTCACAATTATGCACAGACCATCACGGACTCTAGTACTGGAAAAACTGTCAAGGTAATTCAAGTATGGGTCCCGAAAGGGGTAATCCGATCTGGACCCAAGTAAAATTGGGTACCAAATGCTGTTTGTATGATTGCAGGACAACAGGTACGAACTAGTTGATGTATAAAATTTATGGTACCTGGACAGCGGCTGTGCACGACATATGATAGGAAATCAAAAGCTTCTATCAGAAGTTGTTCCACACAAAGGAGCAAAGATAGTCTTTGGTGATAATTCATACGGTAACACTGTGGGTAAGGGTAAGCTTATCCATCTCTATTTCAGACGTCTTAGTTGTTGATAATTTACGTTACAATTTGATTAGAATTAGTCAGCTATGTGACAAGGGTTACATAGTTAAGTTTCAACAACACAGATGCACTGTTCAGAGTCCAAATGGTCTGACTGCATTGGTAGGTAAACGTTCGGGGAATACCTAAATAATCGATTGATCAGAGCAGCTGGGATCTGAAAAATTGTGCCTTGAAGCTGGATCTTCCAAGAGCTGGTTGTGGCATCAAAGAATGAATCATCTGAACTTTAAAACCCTTGAAAATTTGAGTCAACATGATATGGTTTCTGGTATGCCAAAAATCAATTTTTCTAAGGACAAGGTTTGTGCCGCTTGTCAGCTGGGAAAGCAAATTAAATCAACTTTCAAAAAGAAAGGCGGTAAATGTTCTTCCCGTAACTTAGAGCTTTTACATATGGATCTATTTGGTCTATACCCGTAACTAGCTAAGGGGGAACGAATTACACCCTGATTGTTATTGATGATTTTAAAAAATATACTTGGGTGTTGTTTTTAAAAGCAAAATCTGAAACCGCCGACCAGCTGATACGCCTTTTAAAACGTTTGCAAAATGACAAATCTAGTTCAGTCAACCGAATAAGAAGTGATCGTGGTACTGAATTTTTAAATCATAAATTGACTTCTTATTTGGATGACCTAGGGATAAAGCATGAGCTTTCAGCAGCTAGAACTCCTCAGCAGAACGGGCTTGCTGAGAGGAGAAATCGTACTTTAAAAGAAGCTGCTAGGTCTATGATTGATTATTCCGGTGTTTCGCAAAAATTTTGGGCAGAAGCAGTTACACAGCTTGTTATACTCAGAACAGATCTATGATTAATAGGATGCACGATAAAACCCCATATGATATCTGGAATGGCAAGAAACCTGATATATCTTATTTCAGGGTGTTTGAGTGCAGATGTTTTATTCATAATAATGGCAAAAAGCACCTAACAGCCTTTGAACCAAAATATGATGCAGGTATATTCTTAGGTTATTCAGCTGTTAGGAAAGCATATCGCGTATTCAACAACAGAAGTCTAACAGTTGAATAATCTGCACACGTGGTGTTCGATGAGACAAGCTTTAGATCCGATTCAGCTGCAAGCCTACATGATTTGTTTTCACGTCTGGAATCAACAAGCCTTGATGAGTCAGATGATGACGTGTTGCCACAAAGACAATCAGCTGAAGAACAACCAACAGTGAACACGAAGCAAAACATTGCTCAAAAGGATCTGATAGGTAATCCAGCAGTTATTGATTTAACTAACGTTGATCAGCTGCAGGATCAGAGTCATCCAGGTGTACCATTTGCTGAAGGAGAAGCAATCAACGCTCAATTAGATGGTGTGCAACTGGAGTCCTATATTCATAGATCACCAGCTGAAGCATCAGCCGCAAGCACCTATCAGTTGGTATCTAAACAAACAGCTGATGCTCAAGAAGGAAGCGCACATCAGTTGGTATCAAGACCACCAGCTGATGCACCAGTCGCAAGTGATCATCAATTGGAATCCAGACATACAACTGATACAAGAGCTGATCCATGCTCACATCTTGAACAATCACCTCAACAGCTGGAATCAGACGCACAACCTAACAATAACAATCATCAATTGACGTCAGCTGATCCAGTTGTATCCAGCCAGCGACACAGGGGGAACAAGGAGAAAATCCCATTGGATCTGATCTTCGGTGGAATAAAAATCATCCACCTGAGCAGGTCATAGGTAACATTCATTCTCCTGTTCGCACACGAGGCCAGCTATCACATGATCATTTGATTCTGCATTCATCTCGCATATAGAACCCTAACGACGTCAGCTGATCCAGTGTATCCAGCCAGCGACACAGGGGGAACAAGGAGAAAATCCCATTGGATCTGATCTTCGGTGGAATAAAAATCATCCACCTGAGCAGGTCATAGGTAACATTCATTCTCCTGTTCGCACACGAGGCCAGCTATCACATGATCATTTGATTCTGCATTCATCTCGCATATAGAACCTAAGATGATAGATGAAGCTTTAGCTGACCCCAGCTGGATAGATTCTATGCAAGAAGAACTTAATCAGTTTAAGCGTAACAATGTTTGGCAACTTGTACCTAGACCTTCTAATCATTCAGTTATAGGAACTCGATGGGTCTTTAGGAATAAACTGAATGAAGATGGCGTAGTTACTACAAATAAAGCTAGGCTGGTAGCACAAGGATTTAGACACATGGAAGGTATAGATTTTGATGAAACCTTTGCACCAGTAGCTAGATTAGAAGTCATTCACATCTTTTTAGCTTATGCTTCATTTAAAGATTTTAAAGTCTTTCAGATGGATGTTAAGAGTGCATTTCTCAATGGCATCTTAACAGAGGAAGTGTATGTTGCACAACCTCCTGGCTTCGTAAATCATACACATCCCGATTTTGTTTACAAATTGGATAAAGCTCTATATGGGTTGAAGCAAGCACCCAGAGCTTGGTATGATACACTATCAAAATTTTTAATTGAGCATGACTTTACGATAGGCACAGTAGATAAGACATTGTTTAAATTTGTAAAAGCTGATCATGTCTTACTAGTTCAGATATATGTTGATGATATTATTTTTGGGTCAACTAACCCCAAATTGTGCCAGATGTTTTCTAAGCTTATGCAGGATAAATTTGAGATGAGTATGATGGGGGAGCTGATGTTCTTTCTGGGCTTACAAGTACGACAGAATGATATATTCATTAACCAGGCTAAATACACGAAAGAACTGCTGAAGAAATTTGGCATGGACAATGTTCAGCAGCTGCTACCCCAATGAGCTCCTCAATCAAACTGGATAAAGACGAAGATGGTACTGCCATTGAGGTATCACTTTATCGTGGTATTATAGTCTCTCTACTTTACTTAACTGCTAGCAGACCAGAAATCATGTTTGTCGTCTGTATGTGTGCTAGATTCCAAGCAGAGCCAAAACAATCACATTATATAGCTGTGAAAAGAATTTTAAAATATCTTAAGGGTACTTCCAACGTGGGTCTTGGGTTTCCCAAAGACTCAGGCTTTCAACTAATTGGTTATAGTGATGTAAATTACGCAGGATGCAGGATTGATCGCAGGAGCACTAGCGGTACTTGTCAATTTTTAGGAGATCGACCGATTTCCTGGTTTAGTAAGAAGCAGACGTCCATCGCAACGTCAACAGCTGAAGCGGAGTATCTTGCAGCTGGTAACTGCTGTTTTCAAATCCTCTGGATACAACATCATCTGAAGGACTATGGAGTTCATGCTTCTGAAGAGCCTATTCTCTGCGACAACACCAGTGCGATAGCGATCACCCAGAATCCTGTGCTGCATTCAAGAACAAAGCACATCGACAGCAGGCATCACTTTATCAGGGATCATGTGCTAAAGAAAGACGTCCGGTTGGAGTATGTGTCGACTGAGCAGCAAGTTGCTGACATCTTCACAAAGCCTCTACCAGACGCTAAGTTTTCTTATTTTAGAAACATATTAGGTCTCCTTGAACTGCCTTGATTGTCTGTGAGCTAACGCATTTTTCAGGTTGTCAGCTGTTGCTTAAATCAGTTGTATGTCTTTGGTTCAGGGGGAATGCTAAGACTCTCAGCTGAGGCAAGCACATTGCGTTGGAAGATATCAGTAGTAGGAGGAACCATGAGCTGAATTTTTAAGCGCGACGTCAGCTGAATATGTTACGACTGGACACACTCAGTTGTTACATATACACAGCTGATGCTTATTTGTAATCAGCTCCTGCCACCTCTCAACGATACATTAAAATCAGCAGTGATGTTATTACAATCGCTGTACCAGGTGTGGCGATATCAAAATTTGCACGCGTCTTTTAATTTATTCTTTTTATATTGTACGATTAACATATTTTGAAAACCTTTACACTGTACAAGTAAAATATTTTGAAAATCTTTTCAAAATCATTCCAAAATTGTACGCGCCGTCGGATGCTTGACACGTGTTGTCAACATGCGAAACGTCACATCTACATCCTCTCTCTCTTGCACCTTTTTGCATTCCTTGTTTAATTACGTCGTTTCCTTTCTGCTAACACTTACCTTGCATATTTCTCTCTTGCGTATTCGTATTCTCTGCGTATTTTCTTGCAACCCTTTTTCAGGCAATCTCTCGCACACTTTCTACTTTCGGAAATGGCATCTTCATACTACACCAACACTCTTCATGTCATTTTGAATCTGTTTTGGCCATGGACAACCCAGGTATGGTTTCTATGTTTAAAGCCCTAACGGCATCTGGCCTACAGGGATTTTTGGGTTGTCCCGCCGTAATTTATGAAGCTGCATTGATCGACTTCTTTGAGAATGCTTTAGTCCGGGATGGTGTGGTTATCAGTACAATTGCTGGGAAACTGGTAGAAATTTCCGAGGAATTGCTTGCAGAGACGTTTAAACTTCCTATGGAGGGTTTGACCAATTTGTTGGAGATTCCGAATGATTTGGTGTTTGATGCACAGAGCATTGTTTCTTTTTCTGGCGAACCAGTAAGTATGAAGAAGGAGATGAAGATTGAGTTCCGTCTTCTATGTGATATTATGGCGAAGACGATTTCTGTGAAGGAAGGATCCTTTGATATAATCACACAAGAAAAGTTTCTGATGATAGCAGGAATCACCTGTGGAGTGAAGGTTAACTGGAACAGGATATTGTTCAATATTCTGAAAGACATGGTGACTCCGGGTTCTAGGCAGGCCAAGGGCTATGCCATTCAAATTAGCCTGTTACTGGAGAATGTTCCAAACTTGGAGCTGGGTGACTCCTCAGAGTTTCCGTCTTCAAAGATCCTTACTGAGAAAACAGTGCACCGATATATTTCTCTGAAAAACAAAGTCGGTGGAGAGGAAGTGGCTGATGTTCCGAGGGTGAAAAGGACACCCATTAAAAGGGCTGTGTCCAAGAAAAGGCCAGCTGTTGTCGCTGTTGATGAACCCATCATAAAGAAGAAAAGGACGACGAAGGGGAATCCAGTATCCTCAAAAGACACATTGGTGGTAGTAGCACAGGAGGCAGTGCCTCTTCGAATGATTGAGGCGACTGCAGATGCACCAACTGAGCAGCACTTGCCCAAGAGAAAATCTCAGAAGAGGAAGAGAAGGTTGGTTCTTGGTTCTGAAGATGAAATTGTTGATAGTGAGGCGGCTGTTGGTGGAACCTCTGTTGAGAAGGAACCAGCCGTAGAGCATGTTTTTATGGAACAGCAGATAGATGACGTGGATGATATTATCCAACAAATTTTGACAGAGATCGCTCAGTTGGAGACTGATGAGGAGATTGAAGCAATTGATGTTTGTACTAGTGTTGGGGACCAGCAGTTAGACACTTTTGATATGGTTGACAGCAGGACAGATGCTGTAGCTGATTATTTTGTGGATTAACCCTTGGAGGGAGCAGCGCAGGTGAACGAAGTGGAGATGGGTGATGATGAGCAGTCGATGGGTGAAAGGACCGATGCTGATGAGGCTATGTCGCTAGAAGATTTTTTTCTGACAATTCCAGTAGATTGCCCAATACCGTCTGACGGTGTAGAGATAACAACAATTACCTTGGGCAAGAGCATCTCAATCCCAGGAGTCAATGAAGGGGGCTGTTACAAGGCCGGTCTTCCCAAGATTCCTGAAACTGACAAGGGGAAGGCTCCTCTTCAGGAAAGAGACCCCGTTAAAGGTAATCCAGTGGAGGAACAAATTTTGCTGACTCTTGCAGATATTGAGTGTCTTGTAAAGTTACGGGAACAAGTTATAGATGAAGTGGAAAAATTCTTTAATTCTTTTAGTTTGAAGAAGCTAGCAAATTTGAATATAGATGAATCTTATTTTGCGAAGGAGGAACTCGTTTTTTCTTGGGGTGAAACAGACTCCACAAGAGTATATCTCAACCGAAAGATGTATATATTGACTAAGTATAGAGAATTGCTGATTAGGAAAGTTTTGGAAGCCAGGAAATTAAATTTTGAACCTGGTGAGGTTCATCTGCCACGGATCTCAAAATACTGGAGAAGCTCTCCGATGTTCATATGGTTGTGATAGAGGATCTGAAGGAACAGATAATGGCACACGGTCTTAAATGGAAGAAGACATGTTGCTCTAAAATTTTTGAAGGAAGACCACGTGATCCAGGAGCTATTATTGCCAGAGCCAACATGAACATTCGATCTTCATGCTGGATTAGGACAATGATCCGTGTTGATGGTGTTTGGTTAATTGAACCATGTGCTGATCATTGGGTGAAGATACCAAAGCGGGTTGTGGATAATGAGATTTCACGACAAAGATCTTATATGGACACTCTACCTCCTGTCAGTGCATTCTTCAAGTTGATGAGAAAGAGATGGGCAGATGTGTGCTTAGAGGTTTGTGAATTCCTTGCTTCCGGGAAATTGCTACCAGTTGGTTCTGTGAATTTTTGCCAAACTTTTTCAGTTATTGAACCAGTTTCTCATTTTTTCTCTCGTCAGCCGACAGTATTTTCTTTGCGGTTATCTCAGTTGTGTACAGTTTATGTTCAGTACAGTTTATTCAGTGGGTTGAGTACAGTTGATATTAGCATTCATGTGTCGACTATTGCGATGGACAGAACAGTTTTGAGGGATGTACAGATAGTTCAGAATTCAGTTTCAGTCGCTCCCAGTGTACATATGGTGTTAGATCAGTGTCCTTTCTCATCCTCTACTTCAGATACCTATGCTATGCATTTTAATGAGACCGGTACAGTCGTTACCTCGCCTTTTCAACCAGCTGTTACTACCGAGCTCTCTGCTTATCTTGATGATCTCAGGACCTTTCTATCAGAGTGTCTTGACACTCAGACACAGGATATTAGGCAGATTGATGATTCTCAAAATAATGTATTATCCAAGCTCCATACACTTGAACAGGGCCTTCGTGACACTCTGCGGCAACTAGAAGAAGCCTTTCGAAATTTGATTCAAGTGCTCGCCAAGATGGCAGAACTCTAAGTGATGTCCAGACACTTTGCTTTAATGAATTTAGGAAAGGTGTTCTGGCTCACGGTGCTTCTGTTACTGCTGATTTGATGGATGTGCGCAAGGAAGTCAAAAGCTCAATGCTAAAGTGGATACTGTGGCCAAAGGCCTGGACGACGTTCGAAAGGATGTTGATGCTACCAAGGAGGCTATTTCCCACAAAATTCTGGATTTTCGTGCGCAAGCACAAGAGAATCACAATATTCTTACCGACCAATTGGGCCAACTTGTGGATTATATTAATCGCGGCGGTAATGACAAAAAGGGGGAAGATAGAAGCCGAGGTCCTCAGCCACCTCCGGATGATCAAGATAGACCTGGTGGAAGCAGTGGTAACAGAGGCAGTGGTGGATCTAGTGGTAGTCAGAGTAGAGGGAACAGGAGTGGATCTTCAAAACGAAGGAGCAGTGGTGAGTCGCCTTTGAGTAACGTAAGATATGGTCCATATCCACCTACTGGAGTACCCAAAAGGAGTGCTAAACATTGGATTACTGGAGAGAAGGATTTTAGTATTCCGTTATATTTTACAAATCTTATGTACAATTTTTTTCAGTTTAATGAAAGCTATGATGTCAGCAGACTTTGCGTTTTTCTTTATCTTTTGATCATCTATTTAAGACGATAGGCTGCTAAGTTTTGTCATCACCAAGAAAGGGGAAATTGTTAACATAAAATTTATTAGTTTTGGTGATAACAAAATAAGACAAGTGCTGATACAAAGTTACTTCTGGAGAATCAGCCGTTGCAATTAACAGCAAAGTATATTAAGACGTCTGGTTATCTCAGACTTGGGTATTCGATATTAGTTCAGACGTTGAGTTAAAGCACTCAGTTGATGGGTTTCTATTTCAGAGGTTGAAGATATTCAGTTTCTGGTATCGGGTTCTTATTTCAGTCGTGAAGAACAATTCAGTTGTTGATCTAGGATGACGCTATCAGACTTTGGTATTCATTCAGCCGTTGTGTTCTTATGTCAGAAGTATATTGATTCAGCAGGATTTTTCACTTCAGTAGTCAACATAATTCAGCAGTTGGATATTCGCGTCAGAAGCAAGAATTTCAGCAGTTGGGTACTTATTTCAGTAGTGAGTATTTTCAGCAGTTAGCTACAGTGATTTTGATTCAGTCGTTGCAACCAGTCGTTATATCACAATTTGCAAAAAGGGAGATATTTCATGTGTTGGATATCTTATCAGCAGTTGGTATAATCAGCCGTTGGTATAATCAGTCGATGATAAGTATTAAGCAGTTGGGTGATTATTTCAGAAGGAAGTATACTCAGTCGTTGGTGAAGATTATCACATGGTGTTATCAGCCGTAACCATTTTGATGATAGCTAAACTACGTCGTTTGGATAGTTGAAACGACAACGTTTGGTATATGCGCTCATTCAGTCGTTGGTTAGCTTTCAAGCTACTGGTATTATTCAAGTGTTTAAAGCACTCAGTCATTGCAAATAATTTCAAGCATATTTTAGCTGCAACTTCCTTAACAACGATGAGAGAAATCAATGGAGTACATTCAGGCGCAAACGCGAATCGATTCAAACGTAATCACAGTTCAAATTGGAGCAAATAAATGGTGAAGATTGAATCGTACATATGCCTAGAATTAAGGAGACAACGTTGGTACTATTTTGGGTAAATAGTACACATTTACAGAGAACGTTTTACGATGATTGCACAAATATGGAAAGCGACAATTTGGCTCTCACAGTGAGCAATTTTCCCATGTAGTGGAGCAGAAAAGACGGTTGCATGATTATCAGTATTTTCAAAAGGTATGTTGTTTCCTTAGTAGAATTAATCAGCCGTTGTGAACGAAGGGTATTTATAGCAGAAGTTTGAATTGAAGAAGCCCTCCTTGACTTTCGATTACTTGCCGTCACTCTTCCATTATCTTGTCTCAAAAATATTCTTGAGCTTTCTCTCCATTGAAGTTATCTCTCAAAAGCTCACAAACTCGAAGACCACTTAACCAGCACTTATTATTCTTTCTTCGAGTTCATCTTCTGGTTCATTATTGAATCGAGTTTCTTAGATTAGAAACCAGAAGATATACAGACCTCAATAGTTGTGTACCTCATTGTAAAATCCATTTGAGTCTGTAACAAACGCGCTACGCAAAGCCGTTTGAAATATTATCATTTACTTGTAAACCAGCAGCTGCGTCTGCGTGTTAGTTTGTGGTGTTTCTAGGAGTTCACCTGGAGCAAGGCTCGGTGACTGGGTGTTTGTAGAAGGCTTATAAATCATCAAACCTTCTAGTGGATCCTTCCTGAAAAGTAAGAAGGGGAGACGTAGGATATTGATATCCAAACTTCCAGAAACAAACTCTTGTCCCTTTAACTTTTACTTAACGCATTTATTTACTGTTTTACTGTTCACTGATTAATTGGCTTTTTTCCGCACAATATTTGTTAGCCAAGAAATCAGCATTTAAACTGAGATCTTTAAATCTGGTAACTAGGATATAAATTAAGCGAGGCGCTTGTAAAACTGTTTTAAATGGTTTCGAAAATTTGAAAATACCAAGAGTTCATTCAACCCCCCCTTCTGAACTCTTGCAACCATTTTTCGAACCACATTGATCCTATCACAAGGCGAACGCTAAACATGTTGATTCCAGTCAGAAGACTAGAACCAGCTCGACACATTGGCCGAACGATCTGGTTAACTTAGCTTGAGCTGCAATAGCTCAGTGTTCTTGAATACTTTGTGCACCGAGATACAGATTGAGTAATGTAAATAAAACATGCGGAAATAACTCAAACTGTACTCTATCGTTCAAAGCTCAATTAAACAGTTATAAATGCGTAAGCAAATATGAGATGCGTATGCAAAACTGAAAATAGTAAAGAAGATACGCTGATTTATTTCTGGAAGTTCGGAGCTCAATCTCCTACATCTCCCCTTCTTTCGCCATGGGAAGGATCCACTAGAAGACTTTGATTACAACGACCCTCGTTGTAACCCACTCTCTACGACCAGCAGCCGCAAGAACTCTTAGCTTCTACCATTGCACACCAGCCCCGCAGACTGTGTGACTAACTTCACTTCTTTTACGCCTCAGTGAGAAAGGCTACAAGGACTTGTTTAATGTCTTTGTCCAAAGAGTACACACACTTCTTTAACGTCTCAGTGCAAAAGACAACTAGACTTGTTTAACGTCTCTGTCCAAAGACTACACACACTTCTTTAACGTCTCAGTGCGAAAGACAACTAGAATTGTTTAACGTCTCTGTACAAAGACTACAATGGAGAATATTTGAATCACATTCACTCTTTTATTTATTTTCTCTCAACTCTCGAATTTGAGTGAATGTGTGTGTGTGAGATTTACAGTGTAAGCATAATCTCTCAATGATTTAAATCTCACACACTCTGAGAAGTGCTCCTTGTTCGAGCTGGTATTCTTCTATCTCCCCAGATCAAGTGTTGTGTGTCTTCAAGTGTTTTCTTTTTGGATTTGCACAACACACTCTCACTGTTATGGCGCATTTTTTCAATCTGCTTCATTGCGCCTCTTTATAAAGCCTCTGTTTGGATATATCAGTTGTACACAAAGATGTAGCCGTTCTGAAAAAGTCTTCTGACGCATATGTACTTTGTGTCCTTTCGCATTTAATGTGTTGCAGGCTTTATTTGTCTTGAGCTCTGTTCATCGGTGATTCTGCAGCCTTTGGTCATTTAGAGCTCTTGTCTGCTTGTACCTGATATGGACAAGGCAATGCAAATCAGTTTGAACCAATTAAGTTGGTCTTTGTAAGATTGTTCAAACTGCTTTGTTTGACCAGATTGATTTTTCTGGATCTGGTCCTTCGACTGGTTTCTTCTTCAAGCTGGTTGCTTCATCAGCTCCTGCAGAGCTCTCTCCTTGTCCTCACCAGCTTCTTTGTTCTCATCTTCGAGCTGATATTCTGGAGCAACTACTGCATCTACGCCTCTTTTTGTCTGCAGCTGAGTTTGTGCTGTTCTTTCCTGCTCTTCGAGCTGCTTTGAAGCTTCGGCTTTGCTCCATTCCCAGGTGGTCGCCAACCAGCTGGTTGATATATCTGTGAGATCAAGATTCTCACAGATATCATTTGGCGAGCTGGTTTGTCTGCTCCCAGCTGGTCTCCTTAACTTCAAGCTGGTTTGACCTTAACCAGCTGGGCTCTATTCTTCTAGTCACGAGCCCCAGTTTTGCTTGCTTGTACTCTTGATCCATTCAGACACCTTATCCAAATTATCAGCAAGCATACTATTAATCAGCTCTATCTCAGTATACCCAAAGAGTGATATCCCTACGATGAACTGATCATTGCCGTGCTCAATGATCAAGCGTGCACTTGATCACTGCTCTTGTATACGGCTTCGCACTCAATCACTGCTCTTGTACACTGCACTTGATCTGCGCTTGAGCTATTATGCACTTGAGCATTCTGCTCTTGGACTCTGCACTTCAATTCTGCTCTTAATTATGGTCTTGAACTGCTCTTCAGACTCTGCGCTTGATCTTCGTGCTGCTCCAACATCCAGCTGATGAACCAGCTTGATGTTCCCTGCACTTCTGGAAGTAAACTCCCAAACCAGTTTGGGCGTCCCCATACTGTTCCAGCTTGATATGTTCGACCAGTCCAGCTCAGGCATCCCTTCACTGTCCTAGCTTGGATATCTTCACGTCTACTCCAGTCTAAGCAAGCTGCGCATGTCAAGTAGAGCATTAGTACAATAGAAGCAGATTTGTGTGAATCAAAACTTAGATTCTGATCTATAAACACAGATCCAACACGTTCACATCAATTGGGATCAAGACCAGCTTCAGATACACAAGCTATCAACGGAAATTATCAATTGGTATCAGATCCAAGGTCACGGGTTCGATTCTCGTTGATTGCAAGGAGTACAATTATTGGGAGGGAGATTGTTGAGGTGCAATAATTGTCCCTGTTAGGTAGAAAGGTCGAATCGTGGCGCTTGAGTTGCTATACGGTTTAAAAAGATTGGAGTTGCACCGTTACCACAAGCTATAGTTTTTGGTAAAGCGGCAAGTGCTCGGTCCTATAATTGTTATCAGAGCGAGGTCAGGGGTTCGAGTCTCCCAAGAAGCATTTTCTATACTTATTGGGGGGGGGGATTGTTGAGTTAAGCGTGAAAGGGTGAGAACAGTACGGGGATGGGTTACCTCTTTGTAAGTTCTCGTACGTCAAGCTGCTGACGTTGCGCCGCTTGATCTGGTTGGCCATGTGGGCTGTTAAAGTGTGATGCCAGATCTTAACTGGTAATACTATCTCTGCTGGGGATAGGGCAGGCGGTAGGGGAAGGGTAAGACTGATCTCTAAGGGAATTGAGATAGCACTAGCAGTTAGACACGCACCTCCCCCTGACTCATGAGCCTAACATCCCAACCCTAATGCATATAATAGGTGCACTCTGCGCTGCCATATTATAAGGAAATAAAGTTGTACCTTGGCTAACAGCTATAGCTTTTGGCCTAGTGGTAAGCGCTTGATCCTAACAATCTGGTTCTTGCCGGCACTATCAGTGATACCTAGGGTATCATGAGGCGATGTTGCTAGACGCTTTACCATGATCCGATGGGTAAGTATGAAAATGTGTTTTCGGAGTCAAAACATTAACTGCTATTTTGGATTAGGTGGTCTGAAAATTTTTTTTCACATCATAATCTTCATTATTGTAAACTATGAAGATCCGTCTGATCTTATCATAGATCGGGATTATGATGAAGCCACAAAAATGGACTTGAAACCAATGTTCACTGGGCCCAGGCCCATTAACTAAGCCCCATGGAAAATCTATAAATAGGGGCTCTGGGTATTCATTTTACTCGCACCAATAAGTTGTTTTTACAACTAATACTCTGGGTTGCTAAATCTCTCCCCTTTAGTAATATTTTTATTTTCCTCCTCCCTTCCCCTCACCATCGTCGCGCCGCCGCAGTCGCCTCCCGCCACCATAGTCGGAAGTTGTTCCGACCGTCTCGGCGAGGAGATTCCATTCGTGAAACTTTCGTTGGTTTTCTAGTGCAAACCAACGAAGGAATTGAGATTCCGGTCGTGGATCGGATTAAAAGGTCAGAGTTGTTCAACTGTTGAAGTGACAATTCCCTGGAAGAACTTGTCGAGAACAAGCGCCTAGACGCCAGTATCATAACCTTCTAAACATCCTATGCATGTTTAGATTATTAATTAAGTGTATTGACCTTGCCCGGGTTCAAATTTTTTTAAATCTTTCGCTGCGCCCCTGGATCGGGATCCGGATCCGCCGCTGCGTCAACAGTGGTATTAGAGAGTTGGCTCGGATCTGTCAATACACTGTATCTGCATAAATTGCATCAAAATCTCGGTTTTTTTTAAAAAAAATTCGTGTCGTCGGGCTTTTTGGTTTGATTCCTAGGGTTTTCCCGGGCCTGTCCCGTGCGGCCCGACGTGTTTCTAGGCCGATACTTGCTATCGGGCTTTTTGGTTAGACCAAAATTATTTCTGAAATTTTTTTTTATATTGGACCTAAAATATTTTTAAGCCCAAAATTATTTGATCCAGTTAATATAACCAAATATGATTTTATTTATAAAATATGATTTTATATTTAAAATATGATTTTTATGATAAAAACAAATTCGATTTGATTATTTTATTTATTTCAATTAGTTGGATTAATTGAATAAATAATATTGTTTGGGATGATCGAGAGTCATGATCAATTGGTCCTTCATAGACCAGCTTAAATATAGCTTGTACCGGCTAGACTCACTGAGGGGCTTTGCTTTGTCTTAGAAGTTGGTTTTTAAGTGTGCCTTAGCCCCTCCAACTACCTGAAAGCACTCTTAGGAATGTTAGTCCATGACTTCTAAATTGATCATAAAACAAAATTTTATTTGATATCATGAAGCTAAGAGAATTTAAATATTGTTTAAATTTTCCTACCTTCCATCAACAATGGGTGACGGCGATGCTACCCGCATACATATCCCGGCTCATATTATTTGGGGGTTTCTGTGTGCCGGAAATCTATAAAATCCATTGACAATTGCTGTGAGTTGGATGGAACTCCCATGATGTTGGCTCATATTATTGGGGACGTTATGGTGACCGTCCATTACAACTCAACATTGATGGGTCATCTTGACACGTGATAGTAATCAACGTCATATTATTGGCCCTTTATTGGACGTGAGGTAAATACATTGAGGTTGCACCTGTTTCAATTGGACTACCTTTTGAGGATCATGGTTGGCTGATATTATTCGAGATCTGTGATTTCTTGATTGGGTTCTGTGTACCCACTAATAAAACTAGCTTTCTCGATTTCATTAGAGGGTGGTGAAATCGTTAAAATAATGGGAGGGTGGGTAATTAATAAACTAAATGACATTGTTTTATGTCTTAGCGTTTTTCATGAATATTTTATAATGCATGTCTGTTTTATCTTTCAGTATAAACTGTTGTAATCATGTATTTGGTCAAAAATCCACTTGCTGCTATACTGGATAGCAACAAATTCACCGGCTTAAACATCAAGATTGGCTCCAAAATCTTAAGATTGTGTTTGCTTTGGAGAAACTTCTCTATACGATAAAGAAGAGCCCTCCAAATGAGGCCCCTTGCAATGTCAGTCCCGAGGAGCTGGGAAAATGGTGGGATGACGAGCTTAAAGTACGTTGCTACATGATGGGGTCAATGTGTAATGAAATGCAGCGGCGATTTGAGAAGATGGAGTATGCTGCTGACATACACCTTCATCTCAAGGAGCTGTATGGGGAGAACTCTAGGACGGAGAGGTTCACTACTGTCAAAGGAGCTCATGACGAGCAGCATGCGCGAGGGGACTTTGGTCCGCGAGCATGGGGTCCGTATGATTGGGCTCATTGAGAAGCTAGTGGACCTCAAAATCCTGCTTCCACATCAGATGTCTGCGGATCTGCTTCTCCTCTCCCTCCCTGCTGCGTTCGACCCTTTTATGGTCAACTTCAACATGAACAAGCTGGATGACACCCTTGAAGAGGTGGTAAAATGCTTGTCATGTTTGAGGGGACCATAAAGAAGGACAAGCCCGTCCTCCTTTTTGGCTCTTCTTACTTTGTGAAGTAGGGGCCCAAACGCAAGGGTAAGAAGCTTTCTGCCCCTGCGAAGGAGGAAAAACCCGCCAAGATGCCCAAGGCAAGGGCTCCGAAGCCAAAAAAATCTGAAGATCTTTGCCACCACTTCCAAAAGCCTGGGCATTGGAGGAGGAACCTGCGGGATTACCTCGAGCGGTTGAGAACTGCAAAAGGTATATTCTACATTGAAATAAATATGTCTCTTAACTCGTCTTCTTGGGTACTTGATACCGGATGTGGATCTCATATCTGCAATAACTTCCAAGTAATGACAAGAAGTCGGCGTCTTAGGGAGGGTGAGACCCACTTGAGGCTTGGCAACGGATCAAGGGTTGCGGACGAAGCTATTGGAGATGTCTATTTAATTATTTCATCAAATTATAAGTTGTTGTTGAAAAACGTTTTATTTGTTCACGAATTAATAAATAACATTATTTCCATTTCTATGCTTGATAGTGATGGATATTCTTGTCATTTTGCTAATTCGATTTGCAATATTTACAAGAATGAATGTTTAGTTGGAATTGGGGAAGGCGAAAACGATCTGTACAACTTAAAATTGAGTGAAGTTACAACTTACGATGTGGAAACACACACAAAAATAATCAAAAGGAGAAACGATAGTCTGAACCCGGCACAACGTTGGCATGCTAGGCTACGTCATATTTCTGGATATTCTTGTCATTTTGCTAATTCGATTTGCAATATTTACAAGAATGAATGTTTAGTTGGAATTGGGGAAGGCGAAAACGATCTGTACAACTTAAAATTGAGTGAAGTTACAACTTACGATGTGGAAACACACACAAAAATAATCAAAAGGAGAAACGATAGTCTGAACCCGGCACAACGTTGGCATGCTAGGCTACGTCATATTTCCTTAAATATGATGAACAATTTGATTAGCAGCAACATGTTTAATATGTCTGATATTAATTACCAACTTGTGAATCCTGTCTAAAGGGAAAAATGACGAAATTTCCCTTCACGGGCAAGCCTGAACGTGCTCAAGGCCTATTGAAGTTGATCCATACTGATGTATGTGATCCACTTAGCATTGTTACTAAGTCCGGTCACACATACTTCATCACATTTACCGATGATCACTCTAGGTATGGGTACTTGTACTTAATGAAGCACAAGTCTGAATCCTGTGAAAAGTTAAAGGAATTTAAGGCTGAAGTAGAAAATCAACTGGGAAAAAGTATTAAAACACTTTGACCCAATCGAGTTGGAGAATACTTGAGTGCCGAATTTCAAAACTATCTTAAGTAGAATGTGATTATCTCACAGTGGACCCCTCCGACCACACAACAGCTAAATGGTGTAGCCGAGCATCGTAATCGAACTTTGATGGACATGGTTCGATCTATGATGAGATTCACTGAACTTCCTGCCTCGTTTTGGGGCTATGCGCTCGAAACGGCGGTAATGTTGTTGCACAATGCCCCACCAAGACAGTGGATAAAACTCCATATGAGATATGATGGACAAGTCACCCAAGTACTCGTACATGAGGATTTGGGGATGTACTTCTTACATGAAGCAGACAGTGGGAGATAAGCTGGATAATAGATCCATATTATGTACTTCATTGGGTATCCAAATAATTCTATTGGATACTTCTTCTACTATCCCAATGAAACAAAAGTGTTTGTTTCTAGAAATGCCACCTTTTTGGAATCACTTGATAGAAAAGGAAAGATAGTAGAACTCAAAGAAGTTAGAGAACCAATTGAAGTACCAAGTGAATATCTCACACCTCAAGATCCAATCCTTGATATGGACACAACTAGGAGATATGAAAGGGTTCCTAGGCTTCTGTTAGATATGGTTTCCTGCTTGAATATGATCAAAGTGATCAAAATGTTGGATGTGATCCAAGAACCTTCAAGGAGGGGATTTCCGATGCTGATTCTAATTTGTGGCTTGAAGCAATGTAATCTAAGATTGACTCAATGCATTCAAACCAAGTTTGGACTTTTGTAAATCCTCCTGAAGGAATATTTCATATTGGGTACAAATGGATATACAAGGGAAAACTTGGGCCTGATGCTAAGGAATTGACCTACAAGACGCGACTGGTCGCAAAAGGTTACACTCAAAGGCAAGGTGTTGACTATGATGAAATCTTTTCACCAGTTGTAATGTTCAAGTCAATTAGAATCCTGCTAGACATAGCCACATGGTACGACTATGAGATATGGAAAATGGATGTGAAGACTGCGTTCCTTAATGGAAACATTAAGGAAGAGATCTATATGACGCAGCTTGAGGGTTTCACATCCGTAGTAAGTGAGCATAAAGTATGCAAACTTCAGATATCAATCTACGATCTCAAGCAAGAATCGAGAAGTTGGAACTTACAGCATTTAATATATAAAGTAGAATTAATATATAAAGTATAATTTTATGGAATGGATATATAAAGTAGAATTATGGTTATTTTCCATTGGGTTAAATATTTTTACCCCGACCCAGGGTTCTGCAGGGTTTTTCAGGGTACTGCAGGGTTCGGGTAAATTTAAGTGTTTTTTTGTTAATTTTTGGAGTTTTCTCTCCTAGAGTTTTTTTATCTCCTAAAGGGTGGATGGATACATAGATGTAGATTTGATGAAACAATTAAAGAATTTGGTTTGATAAAAAATCCCTAGGACCAATGTGTGTACAAGAAGGTAGTTAAAAATGCTGTGAAATTCCTTGTGCTTTATGTTGATGACATTCTACTCGTTGGGAATGATGTAAAAATGCTGCAGTCAACTAAAGTCTTGTTTTCTAGTAGATTCTCAATGGAGTACATTGGTGAAACATCCTATATTATGGGAATACAGATCTATAGATATAGATCGAAAAGAATGATCAGGCTCACCCAAGCAATCTACATCGATACCATATTTAAGAGGTTCTCTATGGAATAGTCCAAGAGAGGACACCTACCTACGTGCCATGTGGTCACTCTATCTAAGTATGTGTACAAAGACAGATGAGGAGATAGATAGTATGACACGTGTGTCATATGCCTCGGAAATAGGTAGTATTATGTATGGTATGATCTCGACTAGACCGGATGTCGCATATGCTCTGAGTGTCACGAGCCGTTAAGAAGCCAACCCCGGCCAAATATATTGGAAGGCTGTGAAAGATATTCTTAAGTACTTACGAAGGACTAAGAATACATGTTCTATGGGGATGGTGAACTGAAATTGGAAGGCTACACTGATTCTAGATTCCAATGCATGTGGATGACTCGAATTCAACCTCTGGATTTTTATTCTTGCTCAATGGTGGTGATGTCTCTTGGAAGATTTCCATGCAAGACACCATCGCGGATTCAACCACTGAGGCTGAGTACATCGCAGCATCATCTGCTGCTAAAGAGGCGGTTTGGTTGAGGAATTTTGTCCAAGAGTTGGGCATGATTCCTGAAGGAGTTGGTCCAGTCCCGATGTAATGTGACAACACGGGTGTCGTTGTGCAAGCAAAGGAACCTAGGTCTCACCAAAGATCCAAACACATACTGAGGAAATATCACATAATCCGGGAAATTGTGGCTAGAGGTGACATAGCAGTCGAGAGAGTCGGCTTTGCAGACAACATTTCCAATCCACTTACTAAGTCCTTGCCAGGACCATTGTTTGAAATACATCGCAAAGAGACTACGTTTTATAAGTAGTTGGCCTTAGGGAAAGTTGGAGATTGTTAGAGTAGAGTCCAACTATCCAAATTATGGCGTGTGGGTTCTTGTTGACTCTATGTAAAACGATCTTTATTTATGAAATTTGCATTTATGGCATTCTTTATCTTCATTATTATGATTACAATTATTGGATAAAGACCTTGAATGCACTATAGTGTATATTAGATGTGATAGTGGATTTGATGGCTATCATGAAACATTTCTAATAGTCACTATATATTCTAAACTAGTTCCTAGTCGATTGGGCCGACCAAAGGAGGATAAGGGCCGCCCAAGCTTGATATTAGAATTTTCGATGGAAAGTACCACGTTTCATTGGTAGGGAACATAGTGTTGTTCAGAGCATGCAGATGGATGGTGACCTGGTGATCTATCGAACTACCCTTGTTTGGACTTTCCAAGTGGTTATCATTTGTCGAGTGGATTAAGTCTGAGGTCTTGGTTGTACAAATTAGTCCTCACTACTCGAAACGTCATTAAGGCTCTACATGATAGGTGCCTATTTTTGACCCGTTTACCGACTCAGTTGGGCTCATCAGGTGGCAGGATTGGGTGAGATACGGATGCAAGTAGGAGTCGATGCTTCGTTGTCGAAGATTCACCGCTCGTCCTTGTGCATGTGATAGGATCAATATGGATCGAAAACAGCCTTAGGAGTTCAGAAGGGGGGGGGGGTTGAATGAACTTCTTAGATTTTTAATTTTCGAAACCTTAAAAAAAATTTACAAGTGCCTTGCTAAACTCAGATCTGTGTTACCATATCTGAGATATCTCAGTTTCAAATCTGTTCTTGACTAACAGTAGTTGTGCGGAAATAAGACAATTAATCAGTGAACAGTTCAAATGTAAATAAATGCGATAAGTAAAAGTATAGAGTTCAGAGATTTGTTTATGGAAGTTCGGATCTGAAGATCCTACGTCTCCCCTTCTTCCTTTGCAGGAAGGTTCCACTTGAAGAATTTGATGCACACAGCTTTTGTCTACACCCAGTCATCGAGCCTCGCTCAAGATGAACTCCTATCAATCTCCAACTAACGCAGATACAACTGCTGAAATTTAGATAACTCGATTTTTCGAACTGCTTCACACAGCAAGTTCGTTTACAGACTCAAAGAAGAATATGACAATGAAATACGATGCTATTGAGTACTGTAGATCTTTTGGTTCTTTTATCAACAAGAACTGTTTACAAATGTAAACCGGAAGATAACTCGAAGGTTAAAACTATGAAGGCTGAACTTGAATGTTCTTAGAAGAATATGACAATGAAATACGATGCTATTGAGTACTGTAGATCTTTTGGTTCTTTTATCAACAAGAACTGTTTACAAATGTAAACCGGAAGATAACTCGAAGGTTAAAACTATGAAGGCTGAACTTGAATGTTCTTCGAGTTGTAGTACTGGACTTAGAATATATTTTGCAATCAAAGGTTCCAGTGAGTATTTGAGAGCTTTTTGGTGACAAAGAATGATCGTTGTGAATCACTGATAGTGGAGAGGAGCTGAAGTCATCTTCATTTGAATTCTTCAGCCTTTTATACTCTTTGTCTTCAACGGTCAATAAATGTAGCCATTAGAGATAAGCTTCTTTGCATATCTTCATCGTATCATAGCATTTAATGCTCCATTAATACCATGCAAAAGGTAAACTGCGCTTGTCAGGGCTAAATTGACATATATACCAAAGCTGGTAATCATCGTATCAAGCACTCTGCATACTGTGCAATTTTACCCAAAATAGCTCTGATCTTGTCTCCTTAATTCTAGGCTTTTATACTATTAAATCGTGACCATTGATTATCCTCAAATAATCCTTTTAGAACATCTGAGGAAGTTCGAACCTCAAATCTGTTTTGTTAGAGAAGTCTGAAATATTTTCCTTTCGTGAAGTGATATAGACTCTCTTTTCATTTTGCCATTATATCTGAAATATCTTCGTAACCTTGTCAAAAATGAATGCTTGGCGACATCTGAAAGTATACTGTTCTAAAGTCTGAATCAAACAATTCTGATAACACTCAAGTCTGATGTACTCTACCTACTCTGTAACGATATCTGAAATGCTGATATCTGAAGTGTCTTGTGTAGAGTCTGTTTATACTCTCAAATCTGAATAATATCTCCTGAGTCAATATAACGAAATTTGTTACTGAGACATCTGAATCAAGTCTGAAACTACTCTGCTCTAAAACAGATCTCTTACTGTAGCTTCTGAATCAAATCTGAATCCCTTCAAATCTGAGATACTGTCCCAATAACTGATAACACCGATTACTCAAATAACCTGATTTGAAAGCATCAACCCGATAACAGAATCTGAATATCTGAATACTTAACTCTGCTCAGTTCCGATTAATTCCCAAATAGTAAACACAGATGTCAACGCAACTTAACTTAGAACTCACGAATCTGAAATCTTCAATACAATGGTATGACGTCACGGAATCTGACAAGTTCCCTTCTGTTATCCTCTGCGAATACTTAAGATCAGTTCTTAGTATTATTTTGTTATCACCAAAACTTATAAATTTTATCTTAACAGCATGGATATCTTATGCTATCTGAGGAAATAATAGTGTGACAAATCTCTGGCCAGAGCACTAGATGTGTTTTAGGTAAATGGGTTTACCTATTAACACATGCGATGTCACTCTTTGATCTCCAAGATGTATGTATGATTATTGGATCTCTAGAGACTCTCGATTTACCAATGATCGTTGATCTGATCGGGATATTTGAGTTGCAAGGACCGTACTGGATGCTAACCATGACTGACTGGTTCTTACAGGCACTATAAATGATACCTAGGGGATAATGGGGCGATGTTGCTAGACGCTTTACCATGATCCGATGGATAAGTACGAAAATGTGTTTTCGGAGTCACAAATGTTGTGAGCACTGCTAGTTGTATCCCTGAACCATTGAGGGTCTCACAAGTACTGATTTCTCAATTCTCGTATGGAAATTAAGCTCAATTTGTTGAATATAGTAGGAGGAAGGATGGAAGTGTGACTTCCAAAATTAACTGGGGTGGAAATGTGATTTCCTTCAATTAGCTTGGACTATCCTTAAAGCTGATAGGGGCCTAATTGCTATTTTTGATTAGGTGGTCTGAAAAATTATTTTCACATCATAATTCAGTTTTGTAAACAATGAAGATCGGTCCGATCTGACCGTCGATCGGGATTATGAATAAACAACAACAATGGACTTGAAATCAATGTTCATTGGGCGTGGGCCCGACCCAGGTCCATAACCTAGTTTGAGCCCATGGAAACTCTATAAATAGGGGTCTTGGGGTATTCATTTTACTCGCACCAATAATTTTTATTGACAACTAATACTCTGGGTTTAGAACTCTCTTCCCTTTAGTTATATTTTTCTTTCTCCTCCTCTCTTCCCCTCGTCGCCGTCGCGACGTCGCCGTTGGAAATTGTTTCGACCGTCTCGGTGATGAGATTCAGTTCTCAAAACTTTCATTGGTTTTCTAGTGCAAACCAACTAAGGAATTGAGATTTTGGTTGTGAACCAGATTACAAGGCCGGAGATATTGAACCGTTGAAGTGCCAATTCCCTGGTGGAACTGGTCGGAGCCAGGCACCTAGACGCCAGCAAGTTAACCTTCTAAACATCCTATGCATGTTTAGATTATTAATTAAGTGTATTGACCGTTCTCGGGTTCAAATTTTTTTAAATCTTCCGCTGCGCCCTACGAGCAGGATCCGGATCCACCGCTGCGCCAACATGATCTATTTAACAACCCTCGTTCAGACTTTTCAAGTGGTTATCATTTGTCGAGTGTATTAAGTCTGAGGCCTTGGTTGTAATGACAAGTCTTCATTACTCAAAACATCATTAAGACTACATGCTAGTCACCTCACTTTGACTTGTTACCGACTCTATGAAAGTCATCAGGTAACGAGGTTGGGTGAAGTCACGACGCATGTAGGGGTTGATGCTTTGTTGTCGAGGATTCAGCACTTGCCTTGGTGCATGGTATCGTATGCTATATGAGAAGATAATAGTGTGACAAATCTCTATCCAGAGATTGAGATTCCGGTCGTGGACCGAATAAGGCGTTGAATCAGATATCAACTGTTGAAGAGACATTTCCCTAGAGGACTGGTCGAAGCCGGGTGCTAAGCCGCCAAATGTTAGGCCCAGTGCTCATAATCCAAGATTAAGCACACAATAACGACTAATGCGTAAGCTTAAAAATGCGTAAAAATTTTCTTTAGGCTTGATACAAATAGCGAGCACTAGTTCATTTCACAAACTGTTTACGATTACATGCATAAAGCCAAAAAGTTAACAACATCCAATCTCCCAGTTTACCAACAATATGTAAATAAATCCCAACAAGAATAGTATCTAGTCAAAACAACTCAGCAACTACGCAGGGCATCTCCCGCTATTGTCTCGACGTATATTCATGTCAGGCCTCGTGCTCTACTCAGAGTTAAACCACGCAACAATAGCGGAAGCATACAAAAAGTGGCTTAAAATTTTTGATTTTGGCCTGACGGTTTAAAACATATAATTCAAAATACACAATACTCAAAGTAATCCCAGTATTTTACAAACACTCAATACAACAGTACAACATATACACGAATACAAATACCAGTACTACAACAGATAACACAATCCCACTAGCACAAGGCATCCCCTGACGAACAGTACTAGTACATAATATGCTATACGCTACTGAGACACTCTAACCACCTCCTGGGGCACCTCCTGCTGGATCAAAAACACGACCAGCAGAGAAACCTGGGAAACCTGAAAACACATACAGGCAAAAAACACACCAGCCCCAGAGGGACCTCGGGGTCAAACCCCAGTACGGAGAGCAGCATAAATAGCATAAGGAAAATCCATAGATAAATATGCAAATGCTATGCAAATGATCAAGGCTACAACCGAAAGCAGGGAGCCAAAGGATCTCAACAAGTGCTCAACAGCAAGATCTGATCAAAGGAACAAGAATCAGTCCGTCCGTGGCCACGTGGTATACTGAGCACATGGGAGCTACCCACGCATCTCCAGTACACCGTACCAGATGCAACAACAATCAGCTCCACCTACTGTTGCTCACTCATGAGGTGTGGGAGCTATCCACTCCGCTCATAGCAGCTAACAAACCCAGCAGGGAGAAGGAGGTATGGGAGTTACCCGCTCAGCCTCCGAGGTATACGGGAACTACCCGCTCGTCCTCAAACAGCATCCTGGTACTCACAATTCAACAAAACAAGCATAGATAGCAAAATAGAGCTCGATAGGATAATGCGTGTATGCAAATGCAACAGCTGATATCAATAAAAAACACAACAGATAACAGCATAGAGCACACACAACCAGGCATATAATCCATCAATCCTAAGCTGTAAACAAGCTCATCCGTACCTCAAGTCTTCTGAGCTATAATTACAACAAAGAAGATTGCCACAATGACTCAGATCCACCACCTGCTCAACAGCAACACAACAACTGCTCAAAGACCGAAGCACAGAAAAGCAACAGCCGGGAGCTACACTCAACCAGTGCTATCCTACCTCATCTAACACCACAGAAAGCTCTAATAAGCTTAAAGGCAGGATCTGAACTTACCCCAACAAGCTAGGAGCGAAATCTGACGCTTATTCTAACAGATTACACAAGGGAGATGTCTTCGCACACCTCACCAGCTTCAAGCAAATGTCTGTAAAGCACCACCAAATGAAGCGTCTCAGCAAGAGGAATCCAACGCTACTACTCTCGCTCTCGTCGGAGCTAACTATCGCCGGCAATTGAAGAAGATAAGGTTCGGTGAACAGTAGCTAGGGTATCGCGACAGAATTTGGCAATCGTGAAAATATTCTAAGTGTCGGGAACAATAATAGAGAACAAAGACAAGCTCTCCACTTAATCTCACTGCTGACAGAAATTGGAAACAGCTCCACCGACAACATAAGCTATCGCAACTGATATTCCCGCTCGCAAGACAGATCTTGCAACAGATCTTTCACTAAGCCAAAACAGCGATCGCTACTAACTCAAACGATGTCGCAAACGGAGCTAACTATCGCCGGCAATTGAAGAAGATAAGGTTCGGTGAACAGTAGCTAGGGTATCGCGACAGAATTTGGCAATCGTGAAAATATTCTAAGTGTCGGGAACAATAATAGAGAACAAAGACAAGCTCTCCACTTAATCTCACTGCTGACAGAAATTGGAAACAGCTCCACCGACAACATAAGCTATCGCAACTGATATTCCCGCTCGCAAGACAGATCTTGCAACAGATCTTTCACTAAGCCAAAACAGCGATCGCTACTAACTCAAACGATGTCGCAAAGAACTACTATCGCAACTGGACACGTCACCCGCTACTCACTGCTGAATACTAACCAACAGCTGTTAGCAACGCAACAACAGTTCTCTAACCCAGCTGACGCTAACGCAACTCACAGCTGATCTTCTTCGCTAACCCCAAAACGCTGTCGTTCCAACTAATCCAAACGACGACGTACAAGCACCCGCTACTGAAACACGCTAGCGCACTTGCTACTGCTCAGTGACTGCTGATCTCGCCACAACTGCTGAACACAATCACTACTGCTGACGTCACCACTGCTGAGCGACAACATTAAGCGATGACCCGCGCTAACTACTGAACAGCTTCCGCGAAAGAACTCAACTAACCAAAGCTGTTCTAAGGGCTAAAACAAAACCTGATTAATTAACTCAATTAATCTCATCTTTCGGGTCTCACATCTCTCCCCCACTAAAATAGGATTTCGTCCACGAAATCAGTCGACTCCAACACAATAGTTCAAGATAACTGGGGAAAGAAACACAAGCAACCAACTACTGGAGCAAACAACGTCTACTCAAACAAATGCTGCCACTCACGCTGCATTTTATCTTCCAGTTCCCAAGTAGCTTCTTCTCTACCATGCTTGCTCCACTGAACCATCACCTAAGGAATGGTTTTTTTCCTCAGCTGTTTCTCTTTTCTATCCAAGATCTGCAAGGGATACTCAACATAGCTCAAAGTCCTATCTAACTCCACCTCGTCAGTTCTCAAGACATGCAAGGGATCTGGCTCATATTTTCTCAACATCGAAACATGAAACACATCATGTAAGGAGGACAAATCTTGTGGCAACAACAGCCGATAAGCCAAAGGACAAATCCTCTCTAAGATCTCATAAGGACCAACATAACGAGGAGCTAACTTATCCTTGAGACCAAATCTCATAACACTGCGGAAAGAAGACACCTTAAGGAAAACTAGATCACCGACCTCAAATTCTAAAGGCCTACGCCTCTTATTCGCATAACTGGCTTGGAGATCTTGAGCAGCTTTCATTCTTTGGCGAACCAAGTCCACCTGGTATCTCATCTGCTGCACAAACTCTGGGGAAGACAGCTGCTTCTCCCCCACTTCTTCCCAACATACTGGCGATATACACTTTCTGCCATACAAAGCTTCAAATGGTGCTATGCCAATCGTGACCTGATAGCTGTTATTATAGGAAAACTCAAACAAAGACAATGAGTCTTGCCAGCTACCACTGAAATCCATCACAACAGCTCTCAACATATCCTCCAAAATTTGGATAGTTCTCTCGGATTGACCATCTATTTGGGGGTGATACGCTGTACTCATAGCCAATCTTGTACCCAAAGCTGTTTTCAAACTCTTCCAAAACCTGGAAGTAAATCGAAGATCACGATCTGAAACAATCAAAACTGGCACACCATGCAAACGCACCACAAAATCTATGTACAGCTTCGCCATCTTCTTCAAATAATAGCTCATGTTTTAGGGAATGAAGTGCGCAGACTTTGACAATCTGTCTACCACAACCCACACAGCATCACAACCTCTGCTGGAACGAGGCAAATGCGTGACAAATCCATAGCTACGTGCTCCCAATTCCATTGGGGCACCTCTAAGATATGCAACAAACCACCAGGTCTCATCCTCTCTGCCTTGACTTGCTGACAATTCAGACATCGGCTACAAAATCAGCAACATCACTCTTCAAACCTGCCCACCAGTAATGCTGCTTCGAGGCATAATACATATTCCTTGCACCAGGATGGACACTGTATCTACTCAGTGCGCTTCTCGCAAGATCTCTTCTCTCAAATCAATCAGATTTGGCACAACAAGCCTGCCACAAAACCTCAAAAAACCATCAGAAGAAACAGAATACTCCTCAAGATGACCATCTCTCACCTTCAGCTTTAACTCATGGATGGATGAATCAGTCCTCTAAGCTGCTCTAATGCTAGAAACAAGATGTGGCTCAACTTGAAAAGAAGACACCACAACATAATCCTCAGCGGGGTAAAACCCCCAACCAGTAGTGCTAAGATGCTCATGCACCTTCGAAATCTGCACAGATGCAATTCTGCTCAATGCATAAGCAACTACATTAATCTTCCCAGGCTGGTATTTGATCTCACAATCAAAATCTTTTAGCAGCTCCATCCATCTACGCTATCTCATGTTCAATTCTGACTGAGAAAACAGATATTGAAGACTCTTGTGGTCGGATTACACCACAAACTGCTCACCATACAGGTAGTGGCGCCAAATCTTCAAAGCAAAAACCACCGCTGCTAACTCCAAATCATGAACTGGATAACGAGTCTCATGCGGCTTCAACTGCCGAGAGGCATAAGCAATGACTCGACCATTCTGCATCAAAACACAACCCAATCCATTCAAGGAAGCATCTGCACAAAAAACAAAACCACCTGAACCACACGGCAGAGCTAACACAGGCGCAGTATTTAGCTTCTCTTAGAGCAACAGAAAACTGTTCTCACATTGCTCAGTCCACACAAACCTCTTGTCCTTCTGAGTCAACTGTGTCATTGTCTTAGCTATACTGGAGAATCCCTCGATAAACCGCTGATAATAGCCAGCCAAACCCAAGAAACTACGAATCTCAGCAACATTCTTGGGACGCTCCCAGTTAAGAACAGCCTCAACCTTACTGGGATCCACAGAAATACCATCAACAGATATCACATGACCCATAAACACAACTCGGTCTAACCAAAACTCGCACTTGGAAAACTTGGCATACAGCTGCGAGTCTCGAAGCTTCTGAAGAACTAGCATCAAATGCTCTTTGTGCTGC
The DNA here is from genome assembly GCA_001598015.1 of Dorcoceras hygrometricum. NCBI lineage: Eukaryota > Viridiplantae > Streptophyta > Magnoliopsida > Lamiales > Gesneriaceae > Dorcoceras > Dorcoceras hygrometricum. The sequence continues at coordinate 341,165 of KQ991090.1, read as the reverse complement.
AACGAAGTCTTAGAGTACACCAAAATTTCGAATCTAGATCAACAAGTCATCGATCCTAGGCAATGGACTTGTCTTCACTGTCGCCTAGTTCAACTGCCTAAAGTCGATACACATCGTCATCGAACCCGCCGTTTTTACTTGACAACAAAATAGGACGCTCCACACGGGGACATGCTAGGCCTAATGAATCCCTTCTCCAGCAAATCACTAAGCTGCTCCTTAAGCTCCCTCAACTCAGCAGGCGCTATACGGAGCACGCAAAATCGGAGCCATACCAGGAACCAACTCAATGCTGAAGTCTATCTCCCACCTCGGAGAAAAACCAGGAATCTCCTCCTGAAACACATCCGGGAAATGTCGAACCATGGGGACTCTACTAAGCTCTACGCTCGAAGAAGAAGATGCATCTAAGGCATAGATCATGAAACCAGCATTCTCAAGCGACAACAGGCTGAAAATCTCCATCGCAGAGACTAAAGGAATCTTCAACTGGGAATCTTGGCCGTAGAAATTCCATTTCTCGCCAGACTGGGGCCTAAATCGCACAACGCCATGGAAACAATCCACAGTGGCCCTATAGTTAGAAAACACGTCCATTCCCACTATACAGTCAAAATCTCACATCACTAACCTGATCAGGTTGGCTAACAACACACTATCGCCAAACCTAAGAACACCATTCAACAAAATCTCCTGGGAGAACAGGCTCGCACCGGCAGGAGTCGCAACAGATACAATATTACACAAAGGAGTGGTATGCAAACCATGATCAACCATAAATGCATCAGAAATAAAAGAATGCGACGCTCTTGTATCAAACAACACACGCACAGGAAAATAAAAAACAAAGCAAGTACCTTGGATAATCCCGCCGCTCGGTGTGCCTTCCGCTTGCTCCATGATCATGGCGTTCACTTGGGAAAACTGAGGTGCTGAAAACTGAGGGTGGGAAGACTTTCCAAACCCCGAAGGACCAAGCTGCTGAAACGGCCTAAACGGAGGCTCCCCCATCCTCTGCTGCTGAACAGGAAAAGCATAACGACCTCTAGACGATCCACCTCGACCTTGGGGTGGTGCTGTTGTATGCTGCGATCCAGACAAAGGACACACTATGGCAAAGTGCCCGTACTGACCACATACATTACAAGAACCCTGCACACCTACACACTGCGCTGTAGGGTGCCTGCCACCACATTGAACACAATACTCAACCTTGGTACCACCGCTGCTGGAGCTACCAGAACCAGAATAACTCGAACCAGACTTCTTCTTAAACTTGTAGCGCCCCAAAATCCATAGGACCGCAAATCCTAATCCTTATAATTCGAGGACCCATTTCTAATTTTAGATTTCAGCTTGTTTATTTATTCAAAAGCTGATTTTTCTATTTTCAGATTTCACGCGGTGCATGAGGTCTGTTGGACGTCTCCTCGAGTGCAAGATGAGTAGTTTTCAGATCTCTCAAAAATATAATGGCCGGGATGGGATACTGGTTAATTTTCAGATTTGTGTAGTGCATTTACAAATCAAAATAGTGACAGGGAATTTTAAGTAAAATTTTGAGATGTACGCATGGTTCATCATGCCTACTCAAGTGTTTCTCCCTGTTACAAATCAGACTCCCATACCGATGGTCCTTGTGAACTATAAGTTCATTTCCTTGCAAGAAAATACTCATTTTTGCATAAAACAAAATAGGAAGCTCATCTAAGTGCTCAAGAAGACTCTCTGTGAGACCTGCTGCATTTCGTGATTTCTTCTTATTGAGGCAAGTAAATATGATTCTTGCTACTCCATGAAATCATATGTATTGTTCTCTTTTGTTTAGTGATTCCTTGCCTAAGTTATGTTTACCATCAGCTTTGTTCATGTTTTGCTGATATTGAGGTGTATGTTTGATATTCGGGTTCACAGATGGTTTTTGTTTGAAACTAAAAAAGTGCGTTTTATGAAGTTGATGTGGTAGATGTTGATTTTAACCCACTGAGCATTTCAGATTCCAGTCCATCGTAAAAGTTTGAATTTCTTCTTCTGGTGATTGGTAACATTTGAATTTGACTCTATGTAATCGGATGTTGTTAGTCGAATCAGTATAAATCTGGTTTGATAGGCAACAGCTGGTAGCGTAGCTGTCGTTTTAATGTTTACAACACTAAGATATAGTCAGAGTTTGGTTTCCTATATCCACGGCTGAATTTCATATTTAAGCCAGTAGTTTCCATTTAAGCTGTTGCAATGGTTCTTCATCAGCTGTTGTAATTGTTTTTCATCAGCTAATGCAATGGTTCTTCATCAGCTGTTGTAATTGTTTTCCATCAGCTGTTGCAATGGTTCTTCATCAGCTGTTGTAATTGTTCTTCATCAGCTGTCGCAATAGTTACCGTCAGTTGTTCACTGTTCATATAGTGTTTCAATTACCAACAGCTGTTCACTGTTCATATCGCGTTCAATTATCAACAGCTATTCCCTATTCAAATAGTATTTCCTAGTTGCAGCTGTTTCGTTCACTGGTATTCCGTTGGCATCTGTTTGCACACATAGTATTATTATTTAGCAACGTCTGATTTCCCAGCAACTGCACCTCGCCCACAATAAATACCTGATTCCAATAGCTATAGTGCTCCCGAGTCACACCTGTTTACAACATCTGAATATTCATCTCGTAACCAAACATTGTTTCTTCCCGACGTCTGTTTTTCTATTAGCGGCGTGTGAGTGTTTATCGAAGGCCTGCATTTCCGCGATGTTTATTTTGTAGTTGCTGTTTTTGTTGTCTTTGATCTTAGTCAAATCTGTATTGAGATCTGTTACAACAAAGATGAATTCAAATAGAGTTCAATAGTTGTAATATCGCGACTTCGCATTTTGTACTTCGAAATTGTAATGAAATCTGATTTTATTTTCTTGGCGCCAATTTATTATTTCGATTTTTTTTATTTGAGAAAGGCAATACAGCTTGTTCACTGTTCATATAGTGTTTCAATTACCAACAGCTGTTCACTGTTCATATCGCGTTCAATTATCAACAGCTATTCCCTATTCAAATAGTATTTCCTAGTTGCAGCTGTTTCGTTCACTGGTATTCCGTTGGCATCTGTTTGCACACATAGTATTATTATTTAGCAACGTCTGATTTCCCAGCAACAGCACCTCGCCCACAATAAATACCTGATTCCAATAGCTATAGTGCTCCCGAGTCACACCTGTTTACAACATCTGAATATTCATCTCGTAACCAAACATTGTTTCTTCCCGACGTCTGTTTTTCTATTCAGCTGTATGCTCAGTGAAGAAAATGTTTTATGGAAAAATGATTTTAAAATAAAGTGAACCCCGATGTTAAGATCTGAGTTTAACCAGAAGTTGTTTAAAGGAAGAAATTGTTCAGATTTTATGATTTATGGCAAAGATAACAGACGATCCATATTGGAAGGGTGAGCAGGAGGCGAGCGTGTCGGTTGCCCCTTCATATTGGGTGAGATTCACCATATAGTAACTGATATCAGTAGTCATTCGATCGAGTGCAACGGGACCTAAGTAGAGCTTATGAGCCATAAGTCTAACGAAAAGGATAACGCTGGGATCTGATTTTATTCCCGGAACAGATGTTTACGACGAACGATATTTATTGCATTCCTTTAAACTATGATGTCTTACGTATTGCGCATGCATTTATGGTGTTTGTTACTCCCAGTTTTGCCTGCTGAGCCCCGAGGCTCACTAGCTTTCTTGGTGCAGGTGAGTCCGCGCCGGAGTAGATGGGTGGTGGAGTGTGAACCAGTAGCGACGTGTGAGTGTTTATCGAAGGCCTGCGTTTCCGCGACGTTTATTTTGTGGTTGCTGTTTTTGTTGTATTTGATCTTAGTCAAATCTGTATTGAGATCTGTTACAACAAAGATGAATTCAAATAGAGTTCAATAGTTGTAATATCGCGACTTCGCATTTTGTACTTCGAAATTGTAATGAAATCTGATTTTATTTTCTTGGCGCCAACGGCTGTACTTTGATTTTATTT
>KQ991090.1:321864-336381 GCA_001598015.1 Dorcoceras hygrometricum | reverse complement strand
TCAGTAGTCATTCGATCGAGTGCAACAGGACCTAAGTAGAGCTTCTGATCCGTAAGTCTAATGAAAATGATAACGCTGGGATCTGATTTTATTCCCGAAACAGATGTTTACGACGAACGATATGTTAATGCCCTCCTTTAAACTATGATGTCTTATGTATTGCGCCTGGATTTATGGTGTTTTGTTACTCCCAGTTTTGCCTGCTGAGCCCCTAGGCTCACTAGCTTTCTTGATGCAGGTGAGTCCGTGCCGGAGCAGATGGATGGTGGAGTGTGAACCAGTAGCAGCGTGTGAGTGTTTATCGAAGGCCTGCGTTTCCGCGATGATCATTTTGTACTTGCTGTTTTTGTTGTCTTTGATCTTAGTCAAATCTGTATTGAGATCTGTTACAACAAAGATGAATTCAAATAGAGTTCAGTAGTTGTAATATCGCGACTTCGCATTTTGTACTTCGAAATTGTAATGAAATCTGATTTTATTTTCTTGGCGCCAACGGTTATTATTTCGATTTTTTTTATTTGAGAAAGGCAATACAGCTTGTTCCATTTATCATTTTAGCCCTCTAATTTCACTTTTATTTCATTTTCTTCGATTCCGTGACTTCCATGGGTATGGGCGTCACAACATGGTATCAGAGCATGGTCCAGAGATAAACGCATACACTCCTCGCTGGAACAGATTTCATCGACCATCTCTTGGGGACAGTGAGTTTTTCTTTATGTTTTAGAGCAAGTATCTTTTGATTCTTACATTTTCTGATGTTCAAATGTGGTGGATTACAGGCTATAGATTAAGATGTCTGGCCGAGTAAGAGGGAGGAGAAATGCCCCTGAAGATGAACCAAGTCCCGATGGCAACGCTAGTATTGCCCAACTTCTAAGGTTGCTGGTAGAACAGCAGGGTAGAGGCAATGGTCAATCCTCCGGTAGTAGAGGACCCAGCAATGATGACCCTGTTAGAGTAGATGCCCAACTAGCCAACTTGTGGCGTGTGGGTTTTATAGACTCTTGTATATGACAATCTTTATTTATGAAATACGCATTTATTTATGGCATTCTCTATCTTCATTGTGATTATAATGTTAACAATTGTGTTGGATAAAGACCTAGAATGCACCATAGTGTATGTTAGATGTGATAGTGGATATGATGGCTATCATGAAACACATCTAATAGTCACTGTGTATTCTGAATTCGTTCCTAGTCGATTGGACCGTCAAAATGAGGATAAGGCCGCCCGAGCTTGAGACTAGCATCTGCGATGTGAAGTACCATGTTTCATTGGTAGGGAACATTGTGATGTTCTGAGCATGCAAATGGATAGTGACCTACTATCGAACTACCCTCGTTCGGACTTTCCAAGTGGTTACCATTTGTCGAGTGGATAAGTCCGAGGTCTTGGTTGTACTGATTAGTCCTCACTACTCGAAACGTCATTGAGACTCTACATGATAGGCGTCTCACTTTGACCCGTTTGTCGACTTACTTGGGGTCATTAGGCGGCGGGATTGGGTGAGGTCCCGATGCATGTAGGAGTCGATGCTTCGTTGTCGAGGATTCACCGCTCGCTCTCATGCGTGGATATCATATGCTATATGAGGGGATAATAGTGTATAAATATCTGGCCAGAGTACTGGATGTGTTTTAGGTAAATGGGTTTGCCTAATTACACTCGCGATGTCACTATTCGATCTCCAAGATGTATGCATAGTTATCGGATCTTTAGCGACTCTCGATTTACCAATGGTCGTTGATCTAATCGTATATATGTGTTGAAAGGACCGTACTGTACACTAACCACGACCAACTGGTTCTTGTAGGCACTATCAGTGATACCTAGGGGATCATGGGGCGATGTTGCTAGGCGCTTTACCATGATCCGATGGGTCAGTCCGAAATTGTGATTTCGGAGTCACAATGGTCCTAGCTGTATCCCTGAACCATTGAGGGTCACACAAGTACTGGATTCATGATTCACGCACGGAAACTGAGCTCAATGTGTTGAGCAAAGGAAGAGGATTTTAGGGAGTGCGACTTCCTAAAAGTCAACAGGGGTCAAATTGCGATTTCCAAAAAGTTGAGGGGCTAAACTGTAATTTTGGTCTAGGTGATCTGAAAAATTGTTTTTGGCATCATAATATTCAGTTTTGGAAACTGAGTCGATCGGTACGATCTGATCGTCGATCGGAGTTATGATGAAACCGCAATGATTAAATTGAACCGAATGTTCATATGGACTTGGGCCTGACCCAAGTCCAATGGGCCGGTTCAAGCCCATCATAGGTCTATATGTTGATATGACCTAGGGCTTTAATCACAACACACAATTACACAAACCCTAGCCTCCAAATCTAGGCCGCCCCTCTCCTCCTCTACCTCGCCGCCGCCGACCGCAAGACGCCGCCGCCCGCCAGCCGTCGCCGCCGTCGCCCGATTTTCGCGTGGTCGGACTTGTTTCGATCAGCGCGACGAGGATAATCCAATCGTGCCAAAATCCGTCAGATCTTCTAGTGCAGATTGACGAAGGAATCGTATTTCCGGTCGTGGACCTGATTAGACGATCTACCGCCGCCTACCTTTTGAAGTGCCGGTTTCCCTGTGAAACTGGTCGGAGCCAGGCGCCTAGACTCCAGCAAGGTAACAAGCGATAAACCCCCTATGAATGGTTTATTGATTAGTTTTAATGTATTGAACGTATCTCGGGGCAAAACTTTTAACTTCTGCTGCGCCCCCGGGAAACGGGATCCGGATCCGCCATTGTCACCAACAGACCCTCAAGAACGATTTCAAAGACAAAAGCCGAGAGAGTTTAGCGGCACAACAGATCCGTTTATCGCAGAAAGCTGGATTAAATCAATCGAGGTGATATTTGAGTATCTCTAGATGCCCGACTTAGAAAGATCCAGATGAGCGATTTATATGTTGAGAGAGGTATGCGATGCTCTGGTGGGAAGGAGCGAAAGCTTACAGTAGATGTGACGAATCTGCTGGATTAAATCAATCGAGGTGATATTTGAGTATCTCTAGATGCCCGACTTAGAAAGATCCAGATGAGCGATTTATATGTTGAGAGAGGATGCGATGCTCTGGTGGGAAGGAGCAAAGCTTACAGTAGATGTGACGAATCTCCCCTGGGAATAATTCAAGTGGGTGTTTTTCGAACAATACATCACAGAGGATAAGAGATCCGAACTGAAGAGAGAGGTTTTAATGATCAAGCAAGGGGACATGTCTGTCCAGGAGTATGTTTTCGAAAGTTCGAACGAGGATGTTATTTTGTACCATTGATTGGAGCTGATCTTAGGGAGAAATTGCGACATTTTGTAGATGGATTGAAACCAGCGCTCAGGCATGATGTGAGGCTGGTAGAGCCAAAGGATTATCGAAGTGTGGTGGACAAGGCTCTGATAGCTGATCAAGATTGGAAAGCAGTTGTGGAGGAGCGACAGCTGAACAGGCAGGCCTTTCAACAGAAAGACCAGCGACCACCCAAGAAGCCATATAAGAATCAGCAGCGGTCACAGGAACAGAAGCCTCAGGAGCAGAAACCATTGGTTGTGCAACCCATTAGCACGGTTTCAGCAGTTGGCAATAGACCTCAGTGTACCAAGTGTCATAAGAACCACCCTGGTCCTTGTAGAAAGGGACAAAATGTTTGTTACAGATGTGGATTGCCAGGGCATGCCCGAAGTCAAAGCAGATGGTGACCAGCAGAGCTTACGTCATGATGACTGAACAAGCCAATCCAGATTCAACAGTTGTTACGGGTAAGATCCTGATTGCTGGTTTGCCCTCATCAGCCTTAATAGATTCATGTGCGACGCATTCATTTATAGCAGCAGATTTTGCTAAGAAGTTACCTGTTAGACCCGACCAGGTGACTATTGTTTTTTGCGTAACGGTGCCCTCTAGGAAGAGCTGGTATCTCATGATTTGTTTCGTGACTTAGAACTTAGGCTTCAAGGGCATTTGGTCACTGCTGATTTAATTGTTTTACCTATGCCTGAGTTCGGACCGATCGACTCAGTTTCCAAAACTGAATATTATGATGCGAAAAACGATTTTTCAGATTACCTAGTCCAAATGACAGGTTTGCCCCTCAACAGTGGGAAATCACGATTTGACCACTGTTGACTTTTAGGAAGTCATACTTCCAAAAATCCTCCTCCTATGCTCAACACATTGAGCTCAGTTTCCGTGCGGGAATCTTGAATCCAGTACTTGTGTGACCCTCAATGGTTCAGGGATATAGCTAGCCGTGGGCCCACAACCATTGCGGCTCCGAAATCACAATTTCGGACTTGCCCATCGGATCATGGTAAAGCGCCTAGCAACATCGCGCCATGATCCCCTAGGTATCATTGATAGTGCCTGCAAGTACCAGTTGTTCGTGGTTAGCGTACAGTACGGTCCTTTCAAACCATATATCCCGATCAGATCAACGACCATTGGTAAATCGAGAGTCGCTAAAGATTCGATAGCTATGCATACATCTTGGAGATCGAATAGTGACATCGCGAGTGTAACTAGGTAAACCCATTTACCTAAAACACTTCTAGTACTCTGGCCAGAGATTTATACACTATTATCCCCTCAGATAGCATAGGATATCCACGCATGTAAGCGAGCGGTGAATCCTCGATAACGAAGCATCGACTCCTACATGCATCGGGGTCTCACCCAATCCCGCCGCCTAATGACCCCATGTGAGTCGGCAAACGGGTCAAAGTGAGACGCCTATCATGTAGAGTCTCAATGACGTCTCGAGTCGTGAGGACTAATCAGTACAACAAAGACCTCGGACTTATCCACTCGACAAATGGTAACCACTTGGAAAGTACGAACGAGGGTAGTTCGATAGATCACCAGGTCAGTATCTATCTGCATGCTCAGAACATCACAATGTTCCCTACCAATGAAACATGGTACTTCGCATCACAGATACTAGTCTCGAGCTCGGGCGGCCTTATCCTCATTTTGACGGCCCAATCGACTAGGAACTAATTCAGAATACACAGTGACTACTAGATGTGTTTCATGATAGCCGTCATACCCACTATCACATCTAACATACACTATTGTGCATTCTAGGTCTTTATCCAACACAATTGTTAACATTATATAAACATAACGAAGATAAATAATGCCATAAACAAATGCGAATATCATATATAAATACTGTCATATACAAGAGTCTATAAACCCACACGCCACAAGTTGGCTAGTTGGGCATCTACTCTAACAATCTCCCACTTGCCCTAAAGCCAACTACTCATCAGACGCAGTCCCATTGTTTTGCGATGTTTTTCAAACAACGGTCCTGGAAAGGGCTTCGTAAGTGGATCAGCAATGTTGTCCGCAGAGGCGACTCTCTCAACTGCTATGTCACCTCTAGCCACAATATCCCGGATTATGTGGTATTTCCTCAGTATATGTTTGGATCTTTGGTGAGACCTAGGCTCCTTTGCTTGCGCAACGGCACTCGTGTTGTCGCAATACACCGGGACTGGACCAACTCCATTAGGAATGACGCCCAACTCTTGGACGAAATTCCTTATCCAAACCGCCTCCTTAGCAGCAGCTGATGCTGCGATGTACTCAGCCTCAGTGGTTGAATCCGCGATGGTGTCTTGCTTGGAACTCTTCCAAGAGACAGCACCACCATTGAGCATGAATACAAATCCTGAGGTTGACTTCGAATCATCCACGTCACACTGGAAGCTAGAATCAGTGTAGCCTTCCAGTTTCAGTTCACCACCCCCATAGACCATGTACATATTCTTAGTCCTTCGCAAGTGCTTAAGAATATCCTTCACAGCCTTCCAATGCAATTGGTCGGGGTTGGCCTGGTAGCGGCTCGTGACACTCAGAGCATATGAGACATCCGGTCTAGTCGAGATCATTCCATACATAATACTACCTATTGCCGAGGCATATGGCACACGTGTCATGCTCTCTATCTCCTCATCAGTCTTTGGACACATAGACTTAGATAGAGTGACCCCGTGGCACATAGGTAGGTGTCCTCTCTTGGACTCTTCCATAGAGAACCTCTTAAGTATGGTATCGATGTAGGTGGCTTGGGTGAGTCCAAGCATCCGTTTAGATCTATCCTGATAGATCTGTATTCTAAGAATATAGGATGCTTCACCCATGTCCTTCATCGAAAATCTACTAGACAACCAGACTTTAGTTGATTGCAGCATTCCTACATCATTCCCAATGAGTAGAATGTCATCAACATAAAGTACGAGGAATATCACAGGGCTTTTAACTACCTTCTTATATACACATGGCTCCTCGGGATTCTTGATGAAACCAAATTCCTTAATTATTTCATCGAATCTCTGGTTCCAACTTCGTGATGCTTGTTTGAGACCGTAGATCGATCTCTGAAGCTTGCATACCTTATGCTCGCTTCCAACAGATGTGAAACCCTCAGGCTGCGTCATATATATATCTTCCTTAATGTTTCCATTAAGGAACGCAGTTTTCACATCCATTTGCCATATCTCATAGTCGTACCATGCGGCTATGGCAAGTAAGATTCTAATTGACTTGAACATTGCGACTGGCGAGAAGGTTTCATCATAGTCAACACCTTGCCTCTGAGTGTAACCTTTCGCGACCAGTCGTGCCTTGTAGGTCATTACCTTACCATCAGGCCCAAGTTTTCTCTTGTATACCCATTTGCACCCAATAGGAACAATTCATTTGGGAGGATTAACAAGAGTCCAAACTTGGTTAGCATGCATTGAGTCAAACTCAGACTGCATTGCTTCAAGCCACAAATTTGAATCAGCATCGGAAATCGCCTCCTTGAAAGTTCTTGGATCAGATCCAACAACTTGATCACCTTGATCATCTTCAAGGAGAAAACCATATCTCTCAGGAGCCCTAGGAACCCTTTCGGATCTCCTAGGTGCGACCATTTCTGGTACTGGATCTGTAGGTGCAGGAGATTCACTTGGTACTTCAGTTGGTTCTCGAACCTCTTCGAGTTCTACTATTCTGCCCTTTCTATCAAGTAGAAATTCCCTTTCCATAAAGGTGGCATTTCTAGAAACAAACACTTTTGTTTCACTCGGATAGTAGAAGTAGTATCCAATGGAATTCTTTGGATACCCAATGAAGTATCATAAGATGGATCTCGTATCCAGCTTATCTCCCACTGTCTGCTTCACGTAAGCAGGACATCTCCAAATCCTCATGAATGAGTACTTGGGTGGTTTGCCCATCCATATCTCATATGGAGTCTTATCCACTGCCTTTGTGTGGACATTGTTCAACAATATTACCGCCGTTTCGAGCGCATATCCCCAAAACGAGGTAGGAAGTCCAGTGAAGCTCATCATAGATCGAACCATGTCCAACAAGGTCCGATTACGATGCTCCGCTACACCATTGAGCTGTGGTGTGGTCAGAGGGGTCCACTGTGCGAGAATCCCATTCTCTTTCAGATAGTCTTGAAATTCAGCACTCAAGTATTCACCACCTCGATCGGATCGAAGTGCTTTAATACTTTTGCCTAATTGATTTTCTACTTCAGCCTTGAATTCTTTGAACCTTTCAAAGGATTCAGACTTGTGCTTCATTAAGTACAAGTACCCATACCTAGAGTAATCGTCGGTAAAGGTGATGAAGTACGTGTGACCGTACTTAGTACCAATACTAAATGGGCCGCACACATTAGTATGGATCAAATCCAATAGGCCTTGAGCACGCTCACCCTTGCTCTTGAAGGGTTGCTTAGTCATCTTTCCCTTAAGACAAGACTCAAAAGTCGGTAGGGAGTTAATGTCTGACAAATCAAACATGTCACTCCTAACTAACTTGTTCATCCTACTTAGAGAAACATGACCTAGCCTAGCGTGCCAAAGTTGTGCTGGGTTTAAGCTATCGTGTTTCCTTTTAATCGTTGTTGTATGTGCTTCGACATCATGAGTTGGAACGTCTTTTAATTTTAAGGTGTATAAATCGTTTTCGCGTTCCCCAATTCCAATCAAACATTCATTCTTGTAAATATTGAAAATAGAATTAGCAAACATACAAGAATATCCATCACTATCAAGCATAGAAACAGAAATAATGTTCTTTATTAATTCGGGAACAAACAAAACGTTTCGTAATAATAACTTAAAATCAGAAGACAGAAATAAATAAACATCTCCTATAACTACTGCACCAACTCTTGCTCCATTGCCAAGCCTCAAGTGGGTCTCACCCTCTCTAAGACATCGGCTTCTTGTCATCACCTGCAAAGCATTGCAGATATGAGATCCACATCCGGTATCAAGTACCCAAGAAGTCGAATTAAGAGACATATTTATTTCGATATAGAACATACCTTTCGCAGTTCGCAACTGCTCGAGGTACTCCTTGCAGTTCCTCCTCCAATGACCAGGCTTGTGGCAGTGGTGGCAAACATCCTCAGACTTGTTCGGCTTGGAAGCCTTTGCCTTTGGCTTCTTAGTGGGCTTTTCCTCCTTCGCAGGGGCAGAACGCTTCTTACCCTTGCGTCTGGGCCCCTTATTCGCAGAGGAAGAAGTGCCCATAAGGAGGACGGGCTTGTCCTTTTTTATGGTTCATTCGAACACTACAAGCATGTAAACCACCTCTTCAAGGGTGGCTGCCAGCTTGTTCATTTTGAAGTTGACCACAAAGGGGTCGAATGCAGCAGGCAGTGAGAGGAGAAGCACATCCACAGACAGCTCGTGTGGAAGTGTGATATCAAGGCCCGACAGCTTTTCAACGAGCCCAATCATACGAACCCCATGCTCGCGGATCGAAGTCCCATCGCGCATGAGGCTCGTCATAAGCTCCTTGACAGCCGTGAACCTCTCATGTCGAGAGTTCTCCTCATACAGTTCTTTGAGATGAAAAAGTATGTCAGCAGCATATTTTGTCTTCTCAAAGCGCCGTTGCATTTCGTTAGACATCGATGCCATCACATGGCATCGAGTCTTAAGCTCGTCGTCCCACCATTACTGAAGCGTCACCAGCTCCTCAGGGCTGATATCAGCAGGGGCTTCCTTCGGAGGGCTCTTCTCTATCGTATAAAGAAGTTTCTTCGAAGCCAACACAATGTTGAGGTTTCGAAGCCAGTCTTGGTAGTTTAGACCGGTGAACTTGTTTCTATCCAGTATAGCAGCGAGTGGGTTTTTGACCGAAGACATTATAAATCCAGTTATACTGAAAAGAAAACAGACAATCATCACTAACTATATTTAAAATAATCGTTATGACATAAAACAAGGTCGTTAAGTTTTATGAATTACCCTCCCACTATTTTAACGATTTCACCACCCTCTAATGAAATCGAGAAAGAAAGTTTCTTTAGTGGGTACATGGAGCCCAATCAAGCGATCATGGTCCCGAATAATATCAGCCAACCATGACCCCCAAAAGGTAATTTCCGATTGCAACCGGTGCAACCTCCATGTATTCACCTCACGTCCAGTAAGGGCCCAATAATATGACTCCGTTTACTATCACGTGTCAAGATGACCCATCAATGTTGTGTCGTGAGGGACGGTCCCCTTAACGTCCCCAATAATATGAGCCAACGTTAAAGGGAGTTCCAACCGACTCACAACGATTTTCAATGACGTGGACAGCTTTCGGGCATACATAGCCCCCTCAATAATATGAGCCGGGCCATGTATACGGGTAGCATCGGCGTACACCCATTGTTGATGGAAGGTAGGGATAATTTAAACAAATTTAAATTCCCTTTAGCATATCGAATAAACTTTTAATCTTGATATTAGTTTCAAATCGTATTTAAAACGAGGGATTTTATTTTCGAAAAGTTTGGTCTCATGCAATATATTTTAAATCATATTTAAAACATGCGGATTCAACTAACTATATATCACATATATAAACATTGGGATGATCGATCGCGAGAGCTATGCGGTCCGTGGTCGCCAATCACGGACCTGGGTCCAATTCTAGGTGAAATGCAATATGCAATGCAATCCTATTACATTTGCTTCCGGTTTTACAGATCTTCGGTCTTCAATATCTTTGATCGTCATCGGGCCCACCATCTTCAAAAGTCATCCCACTAATCTAGTAATTTACAATAAATTTCCATGACACATAAGGGATACATTTTAAGGGGTGGGAACGGGCCACAAACAGACCCACTTTTATAAAACTATAATAAACAATATTACAACCGAAATCATAAAAACCTAAAGCATACACCTAAAACATTGGGGCATGGCTCTCGATCATCCCAATCATGCAATCAATCTAATTAATATGCATAAATTAAATAATCAAATTATTTATCGCAAAATCATATTTTAATCATAAAATCGCATTTTATAATAAAATCACATTTTTCGATAAAATCAAATTTTAATCACCAGCCGCCGCAACGCTTCCGGGAGAATCACCGGACAGCGGCCGCACGGCGGCGGCCGTCGCCACATAGCGCGCGGCACAAGGTCGCGCGCTGCCGCGCCAAGCGCGGCGCACGTAGCGCCCAGCAACTCGCGGCCATCGACCAGCCTCCTCGCGCGACCAGCGGCAAGGATGTGGCGCAACCAGTCGGCCAGCATGCTACGATCGTGCAGCCAGCGCGGGACCTCAAACGCGACATCATCGCGCCATGCACGGCTCCTGGATGGCGCATGCTCCGCCCGTTGATCGCGCCATCATGAGCGAGGGCGGCGCCCATCTCTCGGCCGCCTTGCGCGGCCAGCACGAAACGAAGTGCACGCGGCTGCTTGCCACGGCCGACCACCATGCGCGGCCAGCGCGCATGGTGTCGCGCGCGCGGCGGCGGCCGGCCAGTCGAAAGGAAAAGTTTTTTTTTTTGTTTTTTGATTTTAAAAACTCGAGATCTTATGCAATAAGGCACAATGTATTGAAGGATCCGAGCCTTAGCTCTGATACCACTGTTGGGAAAGCGGTGGCGGATCCGGATCCCGTCTCCCGGCGGCACAGCGGAAGTTTAAAATTAAGCGTCGGGATACGTTCAATACAATAAAATCAATACTATAAACCATTCATAGGATGATTTTCGGGGTGTTACCTTGCTGGCGTCTAGGCGCCTGGCTCCAACCAGAATCACGGGGAGAATGGCTCTTCACGGTAGGCGGCGGTAGATTACGTCTAATAAAGTCCACGACCGGAAGCAAGGTTCCTTCGTCAGCCTGCACTAGAAGGCCTGACGAGATCAGCACGGACGAAAACTCCTCAAAAAGTTGGCCGGAACAAATTCCGGCGAGGGGAGGCGTCGGCGATGGTGGTGGCCGGCGGCGGCGATGTGAGGGAGAGGAGGGGGCGGCCGAGACTATACAATGGAGGCTAGGGTTAGGTTGTAGTGTTACAATGATAAAAGCCCTAAGTAATCTTAATTAAATTAAGTTGGTAGATGGGCTTGAACCGGCCCAATGGACTTGGGTCATACCCAGGTCCATGTGAACATTCGGTTCGTTTAATTAATTGCGGTTTCATCATAACTCCGATCGTCGATCAGATCGGACCGATCGACTCAGTTTCAAAACTGAATATTATGATGCAAAAAACGATTTTTCAGATTACCTAGTCCAAATGACAGTTTTGCCCCTCAACAGTGAGAAATCACGATTTGACCCCTGTTGACTTTTAGGAAGTCGTACTTCCAAAAATCCTCCTCCTATGCTCAACACATTGAGCTCAGTTTCCGTGCGGGAATCTTGAATCCAGTACTTGTGTGACACTCAATGGTTCAGGGATACAGCTAGCCGTGGTCCCACAACCATTGCGGCTCCGAAATCACAATTTCGGACTTGCCCATCGGATCATGGTAAAACGCCTAGCAACATCGGGCCATGATACCCTAGGTATCACTGATATTGCCTGCAAGAACCAGTTGGTCGTGGTTAGCGTACAGTACGGTCCTTTCAATCCATATATCCCGATCATATCAACGACCATTGGTAAATTGAGAGTCGCTAAAGATCCGATAGCTATGCATACATCTTGGAGATCGAATAGTGACATCGCGAGTGTAACTAGGTAAACCCATTTACCTAAAACACTTCTAGTACTCTGGCCAGAGATTTATACACTATTATCCCCTCAGATATCATAGGATATCCATGCATGTAAGCGAGCGGTGAATCCTCGACAACGAAGCATCGACTCCTACATACATCGGGTTCTCACCCATTCTCGCCGCCTAATGACCCCATTTGAGTCGGCAAATGGGTCAAAGTGAGACGCCTATCATGTAGAGTCTCAATGACGTCTCGATTTGTGAGCACTAATCAGTACAACCAAGACCTCAGACTTATCCACTCGACAAATGGTAACCACTTGGAAAGTCCGAACGAGGGTAGTTCGATAGATCACCAGGTCACTATCTATCTGCATGCTCAGAACATCACAATGTTCCCTACCAATGAAACATGGTACTTCACATCGCAGATACTAGTCTCGAGATCGGGCGGCCTTATCCTCATTTTGACGGCCCAATCGACTAGGAACTAATTCAGAATACACAGTGACTATTAGATGTGTTTCATGATAGCCGTCATACCCACTATCACATCTAACATACACTATGGTGCATTCTAGGTCTTTATCCAACACAATTGTTAACATTATATAAACATAACGAAGATAAAGAATGCCATAAACAAATGCGAATATCATATATAAAGACTGTCATATAAATAAACCCACACGCCACAAGTTGGCTAGTTGGGCATCTACTCTAACAACTATGGGATTTTGCGTAACGGTTCCCTCTGGGGAAGAGCTGGTATCTCATGACTTGTTTCGTGACTTAGAACTTAGGCTTCAAGGGCATTTGGTCACTGCTGATTTAATTGTTTTACCTATGCCTGAGTTCGATCTAATTCTAGGGATGGATTGGTTAACCAGATATGGTGTAGTAATAGATTTCAAACTTAGAACTGTGGTAGTGCAACCCCCAGGAGGATACTGGTTCACGTTCGAGGCCAATCAGAATTG
Source organism: Dorcoceras hygrometricum (assembly GCA_001598015.1). Taxonomy (NCBI): domain Eukaryota; kingdom Viridiplantae; phylum Streptophyta; class Magnoliopsida; order Lamiales; family Gesneriaceae; genus Dorcoceras; species Dorcoceras hygrometricum. Next base: position 323,407 of record KQ991090.1, on the reverse strand, counting down.
TAAGATTCCTCGCATTATTTCGGCTCTTAAAGCTCAGAGTTGTTTGAGAAAATGGGGAGTAGGATTTTTTATAAGCCTATCATCCTTAGCAGCTTTAACAAGCCTCATATTTCAGATGTAGAGATAGTAAACGAATTCCTCGAGGTTTTTCCAGAAGACATATGTGGAATTCCACCTGATAGGGAACTGGAATTTGCAATTGATTTAGTGCCAGGAGCAGCACCAGTTTCCCGACCGCCTTATCATCTTGCTCCATCAGAAATGAAAGAACTAAAGGAGCAAATACAAGAGCTGTTGGACAAGGGCTTTATACGACCAAGTACATCACCGTGGGGAGCCCCTGTTTTGTTCGTTCAGAAGAAGGACGGGAGTCTAAGGCTGTGTATAGACTATAGAGAGTTGAATAAGCTGACAATTAAGAAGAAATATCTATTGCCTAGAATTGAAGATCTGTTTGATCAGTTGAAGGGATCGGTAGTTTTATCTAAGATTGATTTGAGGTCTGGTTATCACCAATTGAAGATAAAACCAGTAGACATTTACAAAACACCTTTAGAACACGTTACGACAACTACGAATTTTTGGTAATGCCTTTTGGACTTACTAACTCCCCTTCAGCCTTTATGGATTTGATGAACAGAGTTTTCCAACCCTTTTTGGATCAATTTGTGGCGGTGTTCATCGACGATATTTAGTATACTCCAAGAATATATTTGAGCATGCGAACCATCTGAGAACAGTGCTTCAGACTTTGAAAGACAAGCAGCTATTCGCCAAGTTTAGTAAGTGTGATTTTTGGTTGGGGAAGGTATCTTTTCTAGGGCATATTATATCCAAAGATGGATTGGAAGTAGACCCAGCGAAGGTGGAAGTCGTTTGCGACTGGCCGGTACCAACATCTGTTACAGAGGTTAGGAGTTTTATGGGGTTAGCTGGTTATTACAGGAGCTTTATTAAGGGATTTTCGAAGATATCTGTGAGACCTGGATTTGTAATTTCGATTGTAACGTTGGAATGAATCGATATTATATATTAGAGGTTTTAGGATCTCTATTTTGTAGTATTTGTAATTTCGATTGTAACGTTGGAATGAATCGATATATATATATAGAGGTTTTAGATCTCTTTTCTGAGTGTTTGAGTTGCATTTTCGGGTTCCATTTCGTGTGTTGAACAATTCTGGAGATTTTGTAATTTTCGCATATTAGAGGTACCTGCTGGTTGGTGTGTCAGCTGATGTTTATAGTTAGCTGCTGGTCGATGATGAAAATCAGCAGAAGCGCGTTTTAGCGCGAGATTCCTGAAACGCTGTCGTTTCGTGAGGGTTGGTTACGCGTGTGTTGTGATCAGCAGGTGTGTTAGTATAATTGCGTTGTGAGGGCAAAACGACTGCGTTTAAGTTAGTTGGCGCGACGTCGTTGTGATGTTGCGACTGGTACCAGCTGGTAGATCGCGTGTATGTTCCTGCTGGTTTATCAGCAGATGTCGATGGCAACGCGAGTCAACTTTCCTGTAGCGCGAGGAGGATACGTCGTCGTTTAGC
>KQ991090.1:272781-305108 GCA_001598015.1 Dorcoceras hygrometricum | reverse complement strand
TTTCTTTTGTGCCAGCTGATTTGTTGGTACCTGCTGATTTCGTCGGTGGACTTTTGATTGTGTTGATTTCAGCGGTTGCCAGTTGTATTTATAGGAAGACTTGGTCTTCTTTCGTGTTATCGGTTTTCCATACTTAGAAATATTTTCCAGCCTTTCGTTCTCTGTTTTCTTAACCCTCGTTACTGTTCACCGTGAGCTTCTCCGGATTTCCGTCGACTCCGGCCGTTGTTTTGGACAATTGAAGTAGTGTTGGACTCCTCTCGTGAAGCTCTTCCTTTTCGTACCAGTTTTAGAAGCTGTAATTGGCTAGTTGAGGAACGAGAAGTTGCTGCCAGTTCGTGAATTTTGTAGTAGCAGGTAGAACTTCATTCCTCGTGTTGTAATCTTGTTCCTAGCCTTGTTTTAAGCTCTTTGCGAAGTTGTGGTAGTAGGAAACGGTGTTGGTTGAGCGTAGCTCCCAGCCGTGATCTTCTGTTAGATCCCTGAGTTTTACGCTTGTTGTTTAGCAGGCTTTTACCAGAGTCTTCGGGATTTCCTTTCAGTGGTAATTTTAGCTCAGGAGTTTAAGGTACGGATTTGAGCTTGATTTAGCTTGGGTTTGGCGTGAGGTATTATTCGTGGCTGCGGGGACGTTTCGGTGAACTTATCTGTGTACTGCTTGCTGATCATTGGTGTTTATGTTAGCTGTTTTCTTGCGAATTGCATACACGCATTTGTTCACGCATATGTTCAGGTCCCTTATGTATTGTATTTTGCAGCCTTGTATCTTGTGTTGCTGTCGTTGATTTTTACCAGATTGTGGGGGCGAGCGGCAATACCGCACTCTCATCTCCCTGCTGGGATCGTTAGCCACCATGAGCCGAGTGGTTGACTACCACAGTTCTTGGGCGAGGCAACAGCAGGTCGAGTTTTTGATACATCTGGTTATTTGGGGTAGTATCATGGCGAGTGGCTCCCTACCACACTATGAACTCACCCCGTGACCACTGTATGCTGTTGATGATTTCTTGGAGCTATGTTTGAGTTCCTTAGCTCCCTCGTGAGTTTAGCCTTCCGTTGTTATTCGGTGTCTCATGCATAGCATTTGCATTTTATCTTATGCATTCCTTTTAGCTTATCTGTTGCTCTCCGTACTGGGGTTTGACCCCATGTCCCTCCGGGGCTTGGTTTGTTTCTTTGTCGCGTTGTTTTCAGGAAACCCAGGTTCTACAGCTGGTCGTGGTCTCAACCCAGCTGGTGGTGCCCCAGGAGGTGGCTAGTGTGTCCCAGTAGCATATAGCATATATATATATATGTATCAGTTAGCCAGGGGGATGCCCTGTGCTTTGTTGTTGTACCCGTAGGGGGAGATATGATACATGTTGAACTTATGTATGCTTTGTTGTTGGATGTTTATGACTTGAGAAACTTATTTTAAGTATTGTTGTATTTTGAATTATATGTCTAAAACCGTCGGGCCTAAAAGCGAAAATTTTACCCTCTTTTTGATAGCTTCCGCATGTGTTTATCTGTTGTGAGCACGAGGCCTGACAATATCTGTTCACTTAACTTCGCTAACTAGAAAGCTGAGCAAGTTTGAATGGACCCCAGAATGTCAAGTCGGCTTTGATCAATTGAAACAGGCGTTGATTGAAGCTCCTGTGCTAACTATGCCGTCTGATCAAGGAAAATTTGTTATTTATACAGATGCGTCGAAGTTGGTATTAGGAGCTGTTCTGATGTTGGATCGTAGAGTAATTTCCTACGCTTCTCGACAGCTGAAGAATCACGAAAATAATTAATGTCAAGTCGGCTTTGATCAATTGAAACAGGCGTTGATTGAAGCTCCTGTGCTAACTATGCCGTCTGATCAAGGAAAATTTGTTATTTATACAGATGCGTCGAAGTTGGTATTAGGAGCTGTTCTGATGTTGGATCGTAGAGTAATTTCCTACGCTTCTCGACAGCTGAAGAATCACGAAAATAATTATCCCACTCACGACTTGGAGCTGGAAGCAGTTGTGTTCGCCTTAAAGATCTGGAGGCATTATTTGTATGGGGAGAAATGTGAGATATTCATCGATCACAAAAGTTTGAAATACTTTTTCACCCAAAAAGAATTAAACATGAGGCAGAGGAGATGGCTGGAGCTGGTGAAAGATTACGACTGTACAATCAGCTACCACCCAGGGAAAGCCAACGTTGTAGCTGATGCTCTAAGTAGAAAATCCGTGGGTTTAGCCCAGCTGTCTGTCCAAAGGTCTTTGGCTTATTAAGTGGAGAAGTCTGATATAGAAATAGTGCCCAGCGATAGCGCTATAGTTTTGACAGATATCTCTGTGAGGTCAAATCTGTTAGACCAGATCCGTGAAGTACAGTTAATAGATGAGCAGCTCCAGAAATGGGTGAAACAGGATAAAGAAAGAGGCAGCAACCTCTATTTCTCAGAAGGAGGAATAATCAGATTTCAGGGAAGAATTTGGGTGCCTCAAGCAGGAACCTTGCGATCAGATGTGATGACGGAGGCCCATACAGCTCCATGCTCTGTGCATCCCAGAACCAATAAGATGTACAAAGATCTTCAGAAGTTATATTGGTGGCCGGGAATGAAGAGAGACATCGCTAAATTTGTCTCTGATTTCTTAACATGTCAACTGGTGAAAGCTGAACACCAGCGACCAGCAGGAATGTTGAAACCGTTTCCAGAGTGGAAGTGGGAATGTATAGCCATGGATTTTGTGACTGGATTGCCTAGGACTACCCAAGGTTATAATTATAGATAGACTTACGAAATCTGCTCACTTTTTTTCCAGTGAAGACGACTTACGACGTGAGTAGATACGCAGAATTGTATATAAAAGAGATCATCAGACTTCACGGTGTTCCCGTATCGATTGTATCTGATAGGGATTCCAAGTTCACGTCTGCATTTTGGAGAAGTCTGCATCGATCTTTAGGAATGAAGTTAACATTTAGCACAACCTTTCATCCCCAAACCGATGGACAGTCAGAAAGAGTGATCCAGATTTTAGAGGACTTACTCAGAGCATGCATTATAGATTTCTCAGAAAGTTGGGATTTGAAATTGCCATTGGTGGAATTTGCGTATAACAACAGTTTCAAGCCTCCATCCAGATGGCTCCATATGAAGCTCTATATGGATGTAAATGTAGAACGCCTCTTCACTGGGATGAGGTAGGAGAGCGAGATGGTCTAGGACCAGACCTGGTAGAGCAAACAGTTAACGTTGTTAGAAAAATAAAGGAAAGGATGAAAGCTGATCAAAGCAGACAATAGATGAAGGGAGCTAAGTTTTGACGTTGGTGATCACGTCTTCTTGAAAGTAGTTCCAATGGAGGGGGTGACGCGTTTTGGAAAGAAGGGAAAACTGAGTCCCAGATATATAGGTCTCTATGATATTCTGGACAAAGTAGGAACATTGGCCTATCGATTAGCACTATCGTCGCATCTATCTTCAGTGCATAATGTATTCCATGTATCAACTTTGAGGAAGTATGTTCCCCACCCATCGCACATATTGATTGTTGAACCAATTCACTTAGCACCAGATTTGAGTTATGAAGAGAGACCTGAGAAGATCCTTATTAGGGAGATTAGAAAGCTGAGGAACCATAGCATCCCAATGGTTAAAGTTCAGTGGTCAAATCAAATCGAACGAGAAGCTACGTGGAAAATGGAAGCTGATATGCATAGTCGTTATCCAGATTTGTTCGGTAAGTAAATTTTGAGGACGAAATTTTTTAAGGTGGGTAGAGTTGTAGCGCCACAAAATCCATAGGACCGCAAATCCTAATCTTTATAATTCGAGTACCCATTTGTAATTTCAGATTTCAGCTTATTTATTTATTCTAAAGCTGATTTTCCTATTTTCAGATTTCACGCGGTGCATGAGGTCTGTTGGACGTCTCCTCGAGTGCAAGATGAGCAGTTTTCAGATCTCTGAAAAATATAATGGCCGGGATGGGAGAATGGTTAGTTTTCAGATTTGTGTAGTGCATTTACAAATCAAAATAGTGACAGGGAATTTGAAGTAAAATTTTGAGATGTACGCATGGTTCACCTGCCTACTCAAGTGTTTCTCCCTGTTACAAATCAGACTCCCATACCGATGGTCCTTGTGAACTATAAGTTCATTTCCTTGCAAGAAAATACTCATTTTTGCATAAAAAAAATAGGAAGCTCATCGAAGTGCTCGAGAAGACTCTCTGTGAGACCTGTTGCATTTCGTGATTTCTTCTTATTGAGGCAAGTAAATCTGATTCTTGCTACGCCATGAAAGCATATATATTGTTCCCTTTCGTTTCGTGATTCCTTGCCTAAGTTATGTTTAACATCAGCCTTTGTTCATGTTCTGCTGATATTGAAGTGTATGTTTGATATTCGGGTTCACAGATGGTTTTCGTCTGAAACTAAAAAAGTGCGTTTAATGAAGTTGATGTGGTAGATGTTGATTTTAAACCACTGAGCATTTCAGATTCCAGTCCATCGTAAAAGTTCGAATTTCTTCTTCTGGTGATTGGTAACATTTGAATTTGACGCTATGTATTCGGATGTTTCAGTATAAAGTCTGGTTTGATAGGCAACAGCTGGTAGCGTAGCTGTCGTTTTGATGTTTACAACACTAAGATATAGTCAGAGTTTGGTTTCCTATATCCACGGCTGAATTTCATATTTAAGCCAGTAGTTTCCATTTCAGCTGTTGCAATGGTTCTTCATCAGCTGTTGTAATTGTTTTTCATCAGCTGTTGCAATGGTTCTTCATCAGCTGTTGTAATTGTTTTCCATCACCTGTTGCAATGGTCATCAGCTGTTGTAATTGTTTTCCATCAGCTGTTGCAATGGTTCTTCATCAGTTGTTGTAATTGTTCTTCATCAGCTGTCGCAATAGTTACCGTCAGCTGTTCACTGTTCATATAGTGTTTGAATTACCAACAGCTGTTCATTGTTCATATCGCGTTCAATTATCAACAGCTGTTCCCTGTTCAAATAGTATTTCCTAGTTGCAGCTGTTTCGTTCGCTGGTATTCCGTTCTCATCTGTTTGCACACATAGTATTATTATTTAGCAACGTCTGATTTCCCAACAACAGCACCTCGCCCACAGTAAATACCTGATTCCAATAGCTATAGTGCTCCCGAGTCACACCTGTTTACAACGTCTGAATATCCATCTCGTAACCAAACATTGTTTCTTCCTGAAGTCTGTTTTTCTATTCAGCCGTATGCTCAGTGAAGAAAATTTTTTATGGAAAAATGAGTTTAAAATAAAGTGAACCCCGATGTTAAGATCTGAGTTTAACCAGAAGTTGTTTAAAGGAAGAAATTGTTCATATTTTACGATTTATGGCAAAGATAACAGACGGTCCATATTGGAAGGGTGAGCAGCAGACGAGCGTGTCGGTTTCCCCTTCATATTAGGTGAGATTTCACCATATAGTAACTGATATCAGTAGTCATTCGATCGAGTGCAACGGGACCTAATTAGAGCTTCTGAGCCATAAGTCTAATGAAAAGGATAACGCTGGGATCTGATTTTATTACCGGAACAGATGTTTACGACGAACGATATTTTAATGCCTTCCTTTAAACTATGATGTCTTATGTATTGCGCCTGCATTTATGGTGTTTGTTACTCCCAGTTTTTCCTGCTGAGCCCCTAGGCTCACTAGCTTTCTTGGTGGAGGTGAGTCCGCGCCGGAGCAGATGGGTGGTGGAGTGTGAACCAGTAGCGACGTGTGAGTGTTTATCGAAGGCCTGCGTTTCCACGACGTTTATTTTGTGGTTGCTGTTTTTGTTTCTTTGATCTTAGTCAAATCTGTATTGAGATCTGTTACAACAAAGATGAATTCAAATAGAGTTCAGTAGTTGTAATATCGCGACTTCGCATTTTGTACTTCGAAATTGTAATGAAATTTGATTTTATTTTCTTGGCGTCAACGGTTATTATTTCGATTTTTTTTATTTGAGCAAGGCAATACAGCTTGTTCCATTTATCATTTCAGCCCTCTATTTTCTCTTTTATTTCGTTTTCTTCGATTCCGTGACTTCCATGGGTATGGGCGTCACAAAACTGCTTACCACGAGGCGTAAACCTCGAAAGACCAAACTGTTGGGCTACCTGTTGCTGTTGTTGGGGCGGCTGAGAAGTCTGAACAGACTGGGAAGGCTGCGCTCCCTGAACTACTGGACGACTACTCTGTGCCACTTGCGGCCTACCACGAAACCGACGGTTCCTCAAACCTTCCTCGATGTCGATCGCACTGTCCACCGCCTCCGCATAGCTCTTCGGCGAGCTAGCCAAAACCAAGGAATACAACTCCTCGTTCAACCCCTCAAGAAACCTAGTTCTCTTCGCTCTCTCCTGGCCCAAAACATGCGGCACGTACGCAAGAAGGGAAGAAAACCTGCGGGCATACTCTCTAGCAGACATACTGCCCTGCTCCAAGTTATCGAACTCACGCTCAAGGGCATTCACGTAGGACTCCGGGACATACTCTTGACGAAAAGCAACACAAAAACTGTCCCAAGTAATCCCTACTCCAGTCTCTTCCAAAGTCCTCGAAGTGCCTCTCCACCAACTCTCCGCACCTTTCCTCAACTGGAAAGTAGCCAGACTCAACTTGAGATCATCATCATACTACACACGGTTAAACAAACCAGTGACATGCTGCAACCACGAATCTGCATCAGCACTAGACTCGTAACCATTGAAAACCTGAGGATTCATACGCTGAAACCTCGCCATGACAAGCTCCATGTCATTCACTCGGGTAGCCAACTCATCAACCTCATCCTCGGGCTGCCTATCACGACCACGATGGGGAAAACTACGCTGATCACCTTCTGTCTGACCTTCCGACTCTTCCGGAATCTGCCCTCTACCTCTACCCCTACGTCTAGGCGGCATCTAAGAAACACTAAGAGGTTAAGATCACAACACTCTACCTCTACCCCTACGTCTAGGCGGCATCTAAGAAACACTAAGAGGTTAAGATCACAACAGAACAGATACAGCACAAATACAGCAAATAGATCACATAAAGCACATCATCAAGCACAAGAAACACACAACGCTGTGCCTAAACTCAAGTGTGATAAAAAAAATCGAGCTTATCCCAGCTTAAGCTCTGATACCAAAGATTTCAGGCCTCGTGCGCTACTCAGAGTTAAACCACGCAACAATTTTGGAAGCATACAAAAAGTGGCTTAAAATTTTTTCTTTTGGCCTGACGGTTTAAAACATATAATTTAAAATACACAATACTCAAAGTAATCCCAGTATTTTACAAACACTGAATACAACAGTACAACATATACACGAATACAAATACCAGTACTACAACAGATAACACAATCACACTAGCACAGGGCATCCCTTGGCTAACAGTACTAGTACATAATATGCTATACGCTACTGGGAACTCTAACCACCTCCTGGGGCACCTCCTGATGGATCAAAACCACGACCAGTAGAGAAACCTGGGAAACCGAAAACACATACAGGCAACAAACACACCAGCCCCAGAGGGACCTCGGGGTCAAACCCCAGTACAGAGGGCATCATAAACAGCATAAGGAAAAGCCATAGATAAATATGCAAATGTTATGCAAATGATCAAGGCTACAACTGAAAGCAGGGAGCCAAAGGATCTCAACAAGAGCTCAACAGCAAGATCTGATCAAAGGAACAAGAATCAGTCCGTCCATGGCCACGTGGTATACTGAGCACATGGGAGTTACCCACTCATCTCTAGTACACCGTACCAGATGCAACAACAATCAGCTCCACCTACTGTTGCTCACTCATGAGGTGTGGGAGCTACCCACTCCGCTCATATCAGCTAACAAACCCAGCATGGATAAGGAGGTACGGGAGTTACCCGCTCAGCCTCCGAGGTATACGGGAACTACTCGCTCGTCCTCAAACAACATCCTGGTACTCACAATTCAACAGAATAGGCATAGCTAGCAAAACAGAGATCGATAGGATAATGCATGAATGCAAATGCAACAGCTGATATCAATACAAAACACAACAGATAACAGCACAGAGCACACACAGACAGGCATATAATCCATCAATCCTAAGATGTAAACAAGCTCATCCGTACCTCAAGTCTTCTGAGCTATAATTACAACAAAGCAGATTGCCACAATGACGCAGATCCACCACCTGCTCAACAGCAACACAACAACTGCTCATAGATCGAAGCACAGAAAAGCAACAACCAGGAGCTACACTCAACCAGCGCTATCCTACCTCATCTAACACCACAGAAAGATCTAACAAGCTTAAAGGCAGGATCTGAACTTACCCCAACAAGCTAGGAGCGAAATCCGACGCTCATGCTAACAGATTACAAAAGGGAGATGTCTTCGCACACCTCACTAGCTTCAAGCAAACGTCTGTAAAGCACCACCAAAGGAAGCGTCTCAGCAAGAGGAGTCCAACGCTACCACTCTCGCTCTTGTCGGAGCTATCTACCACCGGCAATTGAAGAAGATAAGGTTCGGTGAACAGTAGCTAGGGTATCGCGACAGAATTTGGCAATCGGGAAAATATTCTAATTTTCAGGAACAATAATAGAGAACAAAGCCAGGCTCTCCACTTAATCTCACTGCTGACAGAAACTGGAAACAGCTCCACCGACAACTTAAGCTATCGCAACTGATATTCCCGCTCGCAAGACATATCTTGCAACAGATCTCTCACTAAGCCAAAACAGCGATCGCTACTCACTCAAACGACGTCGCAAAGAACTACTGTCGCAACTGGACATGTCACCTGCTACTCACTGCTGAATACTAACCAACAGCTGTTAGCAACGCAACAACAGTTCTCTCACCCAGCTGACGCTAACGCAACTTGCAGCTAATCTTCTTCGCTAACCCAAAAACGCTGTCGTTCCAACTAATCCAAACGACGACGTACAAGCATCCGCTACTGAAACACGCTAGCGCAATCGCTACTGCTCAGCTACTACTGATCTTGCCACAACTGCTGAACACAATCACTACTGCTGACGTCACCATTGCTGAGCGCCAAAATTAAACGATGACCCGCGCTAACTACTGAACAGCTTCCGTGAAAGAACTCAACTAACCAAAGCTGTTCTAAGGGCTAAAAAAAACCCGATTAATTAACTCAATTAATCTCATCAGCTTTCGGGTCTCACAATTCATATATAACTTGGACACTCGGTCAACACCTAAGGGGCTCCACTAGCTGATGCTCCACCTGGATATCATGTAATGGCAATTAACACAACCAAAAAACACCAAAGGGAAAAGGGATCAAATCCCAGTACGGAGAAAAAAGTAAAACAGCAAACGATGTATTTTGATATATGCAAATGCTATGCAATGCATGTCCAGTAACAAGATCTATCGGGTATAAATATCGGAGGCCAAGCGAAATTGTCAACAATAACATGTAGCAACATCATCGAGAGTTCGGGAGCTACCTGGGTGGTCTCAAAGGAAAATAGATGTGGCTCATAATAGAAGATGATGGGAACTACCCGCTCAGCTGCGACGTAAAACAAAGGTGCACTACGACCACCCGCCAGCACCTATCCAGGCCACATCAAACCGAGGGGGTAGGAGCTACTCGGTACACCCTCAGTGCTATCCCTCGTGAGTATGAACATCACAACCACTCCACGAGGAACCAACTCAAATCAATATCAATGCATCAGCTAACAAACGATCATCAAGGCTCAATATGCTATATGCGTGTGTTCGATGCCATTACATGCTCAAACATGCAACACAAGCAACAACACAGATTTAATCACATAGCACATAAACAACACAGAGCAAATACTCATATTCTAAAAATGATGTAAATACATGTTAAAATCCGTACCTCAATTCCTGATCACAATACCTACACAACAGATCGTGGGAAATGGAGAACACCAACACTGAAACAGATCGTGCAAGTCAAAACAACCAGCTCTGGCTAGCCGCCTTCTGCTTCCCCAACTCGTGTGGAGAAATATCAGAAAAGGATACCAAACTTAGGCACTCGTGCAAGAGCCTAAGGTCAGCTTGCGATACACTTCTGAAAATCCCATCTAATCTGATCCATCATACTTCAACTCCAAGGCCTCACTTGCTGCATCATTCAGCTCAACACCAGTGCCTGATGGATATACTCATATCCACTTATCCAAGAAAAGTTCTCTATCTCACTAGGTCAGCAGAAGAATCGGCCTAGCTATCGTTGAACAATCCTCATTACCGCAGGTGCACAACAAAAAATAAAACTCTATTAGTTGGGGCAGATCCTCGCACCAACCCAATGTTGAAAATGATCTCTCATTACGGAGGAAAACTAGGAACTTCATCAGGTAGACGTCTAGGGCTATCAAATATCGTGGATGTCACAAACACCTTCTCCTCAATTCAACCATATAAGCCAGCGCTGTCTCACGGAACAATCTAACTCACATCGGCAGAAGTATCGAAGGACACCACATCACACCAACAAGGCAGGGTAGACTCAACTCACACTCAAGAACAATAGAGCAGAAACACACGGGTGTGATGTTCTTGTATCAACAAAAAACTTACGTAGGATAATCCAACCGCAAAGCACCTGCAATCACTTCTCCAGAAAACTACACTGGCTACAACTACTGCCCTCAAGATAATTACACTAGAGCTATCCGAACCAGAAGAACTCAAACCAATTCTCTTGAACTGCTTTCCTCTCGGCCAGCAACATGAGGAACATAGGCGAGAAGGAAAGAAAATTGTCTCGCATACTCGACCACCTTCGGATCCCCTTGCGCCAAGTTATCGAACTCATGATCCTTGGTGTTGTAGTACGACTCGGGGATGTACTCCTGACGAAAGGCGGAATAGAAACTCTCACACGAGATCACCATACCCATCTCTGTAATAGCTTGGGAAGCACCTCTCCACCAACGCTGCGTAAGTTCTCTCAGCTGGAAGGTCACAAAGCTTAGTCTCGTCTCATCCTTGTACTGTACACGGTCAAACAAACCCACCATGTGCTCAATCCATTCCTCGGCTTCAAGACCACCTTCAACACCATTGAAGGTAGGAGGATTCTGTTAGAGTAGGTGCCCAACTATCCAAATTGTGGCGTGTGGGCTTTTGATGACTCTTTGTGTAAAACAATCTTTGTTTATGAAATTCACATTTTATATGGCATTCTATCATCGTTTTTATTATAATGATTAACAATTGTGTTGGATAAAGACCCAGAATGCACCATAGTGTATGTTAGAGTGATAGTGGATATGCTGGCTATCATGAAACACATCTAATAGTCACTGTGTATTCTAAACTTGTTCCTAGTAGATTGGGCCGTCAAAATGAGGATAAGGCCGCCCGATTTTGAGACTACCATCTGTGATGTTAAGTACCACGTTTCATTGGTAGGGAACATTGTGATGTTCTGAACATGCAGATGGATTTTTTCCTGGTAAACTATTGGATAAAGACCCAGAATGCACCATAGTGTATGTTAGAGTGATAGTGGATATGCTGGCTATCATGAAACACATCTAATAGTCACTGTGTATTCTAAACTTGTTCCTAGTAGATTGGGCCGTCAAAATGAGGATAAGGCCGCCCGATTTTGAGACTACCATCTGTGATGTTAAGTACCACGTTTCATTGGTAGGGAACATTGTGATGTTCTGAACATGCAGATGGAGTTTTTTCCTGGTAAACTATCGAACTACCCTCGTTCGGATTCTCCAAGTGGTTACCATAGGTCGAGTGGAGAGTTCGTGGTCTTGGTTGTATGGATTAGTCCTTACTACTCAAAACATCATTGAGACTCTACGTGATTAGTCGCCTCACTTTGACTCATTTACCGACTCCGTGAGGGTCATCTGGTGTTGAGATTGGGTTAGGTCACGAAGCGTGTAGGAGTCGATGCTTTGTTGTCGAGGATTCACCGCTCGCCCTTTGCATTGATATCCTATGTTATCCGAGGAGATAATAGTGTGACAAATCTCTATCCAGTGTACTCTTATACTTCAGTGTAAATGAGTTTACCTAGTAGCACTCGTGATGTCTCTATTCTGATCTCCAAGATGTATGCATGGCTATCGAATCTCTAACGACTCTCGATTTACCAATGGTCGTTGATTAGATCGTGATACATGATATGAAAGTACCGTACTATACGCTAACCATGACCAACTGGTTCTTGCAGGCACTATCAGTGATACCTAGGGGATCATGGGGCGATGTTGCTAGGTGCTTTACCATGGGGCGATGGGTAGATCAGAAAATTGTATTTTCTGATTCACAATGAGTTGTGAGTCCACGGCTAGCTGTATCCCTGAACCATCGAGGGTCACACTGTGTACTAGTTTAACAACTCCCCTGAAGACAAGGAAATTAATCTCAATTTGTTGAGTATAGTAGGAGGAAGGATGGAAGTGTGACTTCCTAAAATTAATTGGGGGGGTGGAAATGAGATTTCCTAAAGATTGGACTAGTGTGACTATCCTTAAAATTTACTGATGTTAATTCTGATTTATGGCTTGAAGCAATGCAATCTGAGATAGACTCAATGCATTCGAACTAAGTCTGGACTCTTGTAAATCCTCCTGAAGGAATCGTTCCTATTGGGTGTAAGTGGAATACAAGAGAAATCTTGGGCCTGATGGTAAGGTACTAACCTACAAGGCACGATTGGTTGCAAAATGTTACATTCAAAGACAAGGTGTTGACTATGATGAAAATTTTTCACCAGTCGCAATGTTCAAGTCAATTAGAATCTTGCTTTCCATAGCTGCATGGTACGACTATGAGATATGGCAAATGGATGTGAAGAGTGTGTTCCTTAATGGAAACATTATAGAAGAGATATTTATGACACAACCTGAGGGCTTCACATATGTAGGAAGTGAGCATAAAGTATGCAAACTTCAGAGATCGATCTACGGCCTCAAGCAAGCATCAAGAAGTTGGAACTTGAGATCGATGAAAAAATTAAAGAATTTGGTTTCATAAAGAATCCTGAGGAGCCGTGCGTGTACAAGAAGGTAGTAAAGGATGCTGTAATATTCCTGGTACTTTATCTTGATGACATTCTACTCATTGGGAATGATGTAGAAATGTTGCAATCAATAAAGTATGGTTATCTGGCAGATTTTCAATGAAGGACATGGGTGAAGCATCCTATATTCTTGGAATTCAGATCTATAGGGGTAGATCAAAAGGATGCTTGGACTCACTCAAGCGACCTAAATCGATACCATACTTAAGAGGTTCTCTATGCAAGAGTCCAAGAGAGGACACCTACCTATGTGCCACGGGGTCACTCTATCTAAGTCTATGTGTCCAAAGACTGATGTAGAGATAGAGAGTATGACACGTGTGCCATATGCTTCAGCAATAGGTAGTATCATGTATGTTATGATCTCGACCAGACCGGATGTCGCTTATGCTCTGAGTGTGACGAGCCGATACCAAGCCAACCCCGCCAAATGCATTGGAAGGCTGTAAAAGATATTCTTAAGTACTCACGAAGGACTAAGAATATGTTCATGGTCTATGTGGGTGGTGAGCTGAAATTGGAATGCTACACTGATTCTAGTTTCCAATGCGATGTGGATGACTCGAAGTCAACCTCTGGATTTGTGTTCATGCTCAATGGAGGTGCTGTCTCTTGGAAGAGTTCCAAGCAGGACACCATCGCGGATTCAACCATTGAGGCTGAGCACCTCGCAACATCAGCTGCTGCTAAAGAGGCGGTTTGGATAAGAAATTTCGTACAAGAGTTTGTCGTAATTCCTGAAGGAGTTGGTCCATTCTCGGTGTACTGTGACAACACGGGTGCTGTTGCACAAGCAAAGGAGCCTAGGTCTCACCAAAGATCCAAACACATCCTATGGAAATAACACATAATCCGGGATATTGTGGCAAGAGGTGACATTGCAGTTGAGAGAGTCGCCTCTGTAGACAACATTGCTGATCCACTTACAAAGCCCTTTCCAGGCCCGTTGTTTGAAAAAATTGTGAAGCAATGGGGTTACGCATTATGAGTGGTTGGATTTAGGGCAAGTGAGAGATTGTTAGAGTAGGTGCCCAACTAGCCAACTTGTGGCGTGTGGGATTTTGATGACTCTTTGTGTAAAACAATCTTTGTTTATGAAATTCACATTTTATATGGCATTCTTTATCATCGTTTTTATTATAATGAATAACAATTGTGTTGGATAAAGACCTAGAATGCACCAAAGTGTATGTTAGTTGTTATAGTGGATATGATGGCTATCATGAAACACATCTAATAGTCACTGTGTATTCTAAACTTGTTCCTAGTCGATTGGGCCGTCAAAATGAGGATAAGACCGCTCGAGTTTGAGACTAGCATCTGCGATTTGAAGTACCACGTTTCATTGGTAGGGAACACTGTGATGTTCTGAACATGTAGATGGATGGTTTGCCTTGCGAACTATCGAACTACCCTCGTTCGGATTCTCCAAGTGGTTACCATATGTCGAGTGGAGAGTCCGATGTCTTGGTTGTATGGATTAGTCCTTACTACTCAAAACATCATTGAGACTCTACGTGATTAGTTGCCTCACTTTGACTCATTTACCGACTCTGTGAGGGTCATCAGGTGTCGAGATTGGGTGAGATCACGAAGCATGTAGGATTCGATACTTTGTTGTCAAGGATTCACCGCTCGTCCTAGTGTATGGATATCCTATGTTATCTCAGGAGATAATAGTGTGAGAAATCTCTGGCCAGAGTACTCTTGTACTTCACTGTAAATGAGTTTACCTGGTAGCACTCGTGATGTCGCTATTCTGATCTCCAAGATGTATGAATGGCTATCGAATCTCTAACGACTCTCGATTTTTCCAATGGTCATTGATTCGATCGGGATACATGAGATGAAAGGACCGTACTATATGCTAACCATGATTGACTGGTTCTTGCAGGCACTATCATTGATACCTAGGGGATCATGGGGCGATTTGCTAGGCGCTTTACCATGATCTGATGGGTAGATCAGAAAATTGTGTTTTCTGATTCACAATGAGTTGTGAGCCCACGGCTAGCTGTATCCCTGAACCATTGAGGGTCACACAGTGTACTGGTTTACCTTTTCCCATGCAGACAAGGAAATTAAGCCCAATTTGTTGAGTATAGTAGGAGGAAGGATGGAAGTGTGACTTCCTAAAACTAATTGGGGGTGGAAATGAGATTTCCTTAAGATTGGATTAGTGTGACTATCCTTAAAGTTTACAGGGGCCTAACTGCTATTTTGGATTAGGTGGATTGAAAACTTGTTTCACATCATAATGATAAGTTTTGTAAACTTTGTAGATCGATCCGATCTGATCGTCGATCGGGATTATGATGAAGTCACAGTGATGTACTTGAAACCAATGTTCCCCTGGGCTTGGGCCCGACCCAAGCCCATTAACCTGGTTTAGACCCATAGAAAATCTATAAAAAAAGCTATTCAAAAAATTCTCCCCTTATCCTCCCCTCCCTCCTCCCGCCGCCACGCCGCCGCCCGCCGTCACACATCGATGCGATCGCCCCGGCGAGAAGATTCTGCTTGCAAAATCTTCATTCGGGTTCTAGTGCACTCCAACGAAGGAATTGGAAAACTGATCGTGGATCGGATTAGGAGCAACCAAAGAAGTGCTATTTACATTGGAGAAATAGTCGGAGCCAGGCGCGTAGTAGCCAGACAGGTAACAATCTAAACACCTAAATTTTAAATCTATGTGTTTAAATTTTTTGTATTATCGGACAAATTTAATGTATTGATCGTTCCCGGGAAAAATTTTTAAACTTATGCTGCGTCCCGAGAGCGGGATCTGGATCAAACGCCGGGCGCCAACAGTGGTATCAGAGCTTTGGCTCAGATCTGTCAATACATTAAACTGTCTGTATTTTCATCAGAATCTCGGCTTTAAAAAAAAAAAAATTTTTCTAGGCCGTTTCCGCGCCACCACCGCCCACTTCCACGCTCACGTCGAGCTCGCCGCACGAATATCACAACACGAATCATGGGGGTCGGTGCACGCATCATGCGTGCATGATGCGGCGGGCGTTGCGCGCCTGTCTCGCACGCCCCACGCGTACGTATCGACAGGCGTTGTGCACCTGTCGCGCACGCTGAATGATACACGTGCATGCACCCGCCGCCACGCCTGTGCGCACTGGTCGTGCAGGTGGTCTCCCACCTATGTGCGCACGTCACGCACGACGTGCAGCACGTCTGCTGCACGCGTGCGGCCCAAGGCGGCGATGCGCCGGTAGAATTTGATTCAGAACTGTGATTTTGATTGTGCTCCGTGTACCCACTAAGGAAACTGGCTTTCCCAATTTCATTAGAGGGTGGTGAAATCGTTAAAATAGTGGGAGGGTAATTAAAAAAAATATGACCATGTTTTATGTCTTAGTGAATTTCTATAAATTGTTAGTAATGCATGTCTATTTTATCTTAGGATACATACTGCTTAAAATGTCTTCGATCAAAAATCCACTTGCTGCTATACTGGATAGCAACAAGTTAACTGTCGCTAAATACCTGCATTGGTTGCGTAATCTCAAGATTGTCTTGGCTTCGGAGAAGCTACTCTACACGCTAGAGAAAACCCTCCAAAGGAAGCCCCCGCTAATGTCAGTCCTGAGGAGCTGACGAGACTTGAGAAATGGTAGGACCATGATCTCAAGGCTAAGTGCTACATGTTGGCTTCTATGTCCAACGAACGACAGCGGCGATTTGAGGACGTTGAGTATGCTGGAGACATACACTTGCACCTCAAAGAGCTGTATGGGGAGAACTCTCGGGAGGAGAGGCTTACTACTGTCAAGGAACTCATTAGTGGCCGCATGCGCGAGGGGACTTCGGTCCGCCAGCATGGGGTCCACATGATTGGACTCGTTGAAAAGTTGGTAATCCTTGAGCTTGTACTTCCACATGAGCTGTATGTGGATTTGATTCTCCTCTCACTCCCTGCTGCATTCGACCCCTTTGTGGTCAACTTTAACATGAACAAGCTGGACGCCACTCTTGAGGAGTTGGTGAACATGCTTGTAGTGTTTGAGGGGACCATAAAGAAGGACAAACTCGTTCTCCTATTGGGATCTTCTTCCTCCACAAAGAAAGGGCCCAAACGCCATGGTAAGAAGCATTCTATCCCGGCGAAAGGGGACAAGCCCAACAAGAGCCAAAGGCAAAGGCTTCCAAGACCGACAAAACTGAGGAAGTTTGCCACCACTGCCACAAGCATGGGCATCGGAGGAGGACTATAGATATTACCTCGAGCAGCTGCGAACTGCAAAAGGTACATTCTACATTGAAATAAACATGTCTCTTAATTCTACTTCTTGGGTACTTGATACCGAATGTGGATCTCATATCTGCAATGATTTGCTGGTAATTACAAGAAGCCGACGGCTTAGGATGGGTGAGACCCACTTGAGGTTGGGCAACGGAGCAAGGGTTGCAGCCGAAGCAATAGGAGACGTTTATTTATTTCTGCATTCTAATTTTAAGTTGTTATTAAAGGATGTATTATTTTTTCCCAAGTTAATAAAAAATATTATTTCCATTTCTATGCTTGATAGTGATGGTTATTCTTGTCATTTTGCTAATTCGATTTGCAACATATACAAGAATGAATGTTTAATTGGAATTGGGGAACGCTAAAACGATCTATACAACTTAAAATGAAAAGAAGTTCCAACTCGCGATGTATAAAAACACACAACAAAGATTAAAAGGAAAAATGATAATCAAAACCCGGCAGAACTTTGGCACGCTAGGCTAGGTCATATTTCTTTAAGAATGATGCACAAGCTAGTGGGAGATGGCATGTTTGAAATGTCAGACATCGATTCCTTTACTACGTGTGAATCCTGTCTAAAAGGTGAAATGACCAAGTTGTCCTTCAAGGGCAAGCCTGAACGTGCTCAAGGTCTGTTGGACTTGATCCACACTGATGTGTGTGGCCCACTTACATTAGTACTAAGTTCGGCTACACCTACTTCATCACCTTTACCGATTATTACTCTAGGTATGGGTACTTGTACTTAATGAAGCACAAGTCTGAATCCTTTGAAAAGTTCAAAGAGTTCAAGTCTGAAGTAGAAAATCAACTAAGTATTAAAGCACTTCGATCTGATCGAGGTGGAGAATACTTGAGTGCCGAGTTTCAAGATTATCTGAAAGAGAATGGGATTCTCTCTCAGTGGACCCCTCCGGCCACACCACAACTCAATGGTATAGCGGAGCGTCGTAATCGAACCCTGTTGGACATGTTTCTACCTATGATGAGCTTTACTGAACTTCCTGCCTCATTTTGGGGCTATGCGCTCGAAACGATGGTAATGTTGTTGAACAATGTTCACACCAAGGCAGTGAATAAAACTCCATATGAGATATGGATGGTCAAACCTCCTATGTACTCGTACTAGAGGATTTGGGGATGTCCTGCTTACGTGAAGCAGACCGTGGGAGATAAGCTGGATAATAGATCCAACTTATGTTACTTCATTGGGTATCCAAAGAATTCAATTGGATATTATTTCTACTATCCTAATGAAACAAAAGTATTTGTCTCTAGGAATGCAATCTTCCTTGAGAAGGAATTTCTGCTAGATAGAAAAGGCAAAATAGTAGAACTCAAAGAAGTTCGAGAGCCAACTGAAGTACCAAGTGAACCTCCCACACCTCAAGAACCGATCCATAAGCTGCACGAACCTAGGATGTCTGAAAGGTCTCCTAGAGCTCCTGAATGATATGGTTTCCTACTTGAAAAGGATCCAAGTTATCCGAATATTGGATGTGATCCAAGAACCTTCAAGGAAGCAATTTCTGATGTTAATTCTGATTTATGGCTTGAAGCAATGCAATCTGAGATAGACTCAATGCATTCGAACTAAGTCTGGACTCTTGTAAATCCTCCTGAAGGAATCGTTCCTATTGGGTGTAAGTGGAATACAAGAGAAATCTTGGGCCTGATGGTAAGGTACTAACCTACAAGGCACGATTGGTTGCAAAATGTTACATTCAAAGACAAGGTGTTGACTATGATGAAAATTTTTCACCAGTCGCAATGTTCAAGTCAATTAGAATCTTGCTTTCCATAGCTGCATGGTACGACTATGAGATATGGCAAATGGATGTGAAGAGTGTGTTCCTTAATGGAAACATTATAGAAGAGATATTTATGACACAACCTGAGGGCTTCACATATGTAGGAAGTGAGCATAAAGTATGCAAACTTCAGAGATCGATCTACGGCCTCAAGCAAGCATCAAGAAGTTGGAACTTGAGATCGATGAAAAAATTAAAGAATTTGGTTTCATAAAGAATCCTGAGGAGCCGTGCGTGTACAAGAAGGTAGTAAAGGATGCTGTAATATTCCTGGTACTTTATCTTGATGACATTCTACTCATTGGGAATGATGTAGAAATGTTGCAATCAATAAAGTATGGTTATCTGGCAGATTTTCAATGAAGGACATGGGTGAAGCATCCTATATTCTTGGAATTCAGATCTATAGGGGTAGATCAAAAGGATGCTTGGACTCACTCAAGCGACCTAAATCGATACCATACTTAAGAGGTTCTCTATGCAAGAGTCCAAGAGAGGACACCTACCTATGTGCCACGGGGTCACTCTATCTAAGTCTATGTGTCCAAAGACTGATGTAGAGATAGAGAGTATGACACGTGTGCCATATGCTTCAGCAATAGGTAGTATCATGTATGTTATGATCTCGACCAGACCGGATGTCGCTTATGCTCTGAGTGTGACGAGCCGATACCAAGCCAACCCCGCCAAATGCATTGGAAGGCTGTAAAAGATATTCTTAAGTACTCACGAAGGACTAAGAATATGTTCATGGTCTATGTGGGTGGTGAGCTGAAATTGGAATGCTACACTGATTCTAGTTTCCAATGCGATGTGGATGACTCGAAGTCAACCTCTGGATTTGTGTTCATGCTCAATGGAGGTGCTGTCTCTTGGAAGAGTTCCAAGCAGGACACCATCGCGGATTCAACCATTGAGGCTGAGCACCTCGCAACATCAGCTGCTGCTAAAGAGGCGGTTTGGATAAGAAATTTCGTACAAGAGTTTGTCGTAATTCCTGAAGGAGTTGGTCCATTCTCGGTGTACTGTGACAACACGGGTGCTGTTGCACAAGCAAAGGAGCCTAGGTCTCACCAAAGATCCAAACACATCCTATGGAAATAACACATAATCCGGGATATTGTGGCAAGAGGTGACATTGCAGTTGAGAGAGTCGCCTCTGTAGACAACATTGCTGATCCACTTACAAAGCCCTTTCCAGGCCCGTTGTTTGAAAAAATTGTGAAGCAATGGGGTTACGCATTATGAGTGGTTGGATTTAGGGCAAGTGAGAGATTGTTAGAGTAGGTGCCCAACTAGCCAACTTGTGGCGTGTGGGATTTTGATGACTCTTTGTGTAAAACAATCTTTGTTTATGAAATTCACATTTTATATGGCATTCTTTATCATCGTTTTTATTATAATGAATAACAATTGTGTTGGATAAAGACCTAGAATGCACCAAAGTGTATGTTAGTTGTTATAGTGGATATGATGGCTATCATGAAACACATCTAATAGTCACTGTGTATTCTAAACTTGTTCCTAGTCAATTGGGCCGTCAAAATGAGGATAAGGCCGCCTGAGTTTGAGACTATCATCTGCGATTGAAGTACCACGTTTCATTGGTAGGGAACACTGTGATGTTCTGAACATGTAGATGGATGGTTTGCCTTGCGAACTATCGAACTACCCTGTTCGGATTCGTCCAAGTGGTTACCATATGTCGAGTGGAGAGTCCGATGTCTTGGTTGTATGGATTAGTCCTTACTACTCAAAACATCATTGAGACTCTACGTGATTAGTTGCCTCACTTTGACTCATTTACCGACTCTGTGAGGGTCATCAGGTGTCGAGATTGGGTGAGATCACGAAGCATGTAGGATTCGATACTTTGTTGTCAAGGATTCACCGCTCGTCCTAGTGTATGGATATCCTATGTTATCTCAGGAGATAATAGTGTGAGAAATCTCTGGCCAGAGTACTCTTGTACTTCACTGTAAATGAGTTTACCTGGTAGCACTCGTGATGTCGCTATTCTGATCTCCAAGATGTATGAATGGCTATCGAATCTCTAACGACTCTCGATTTTTCCAATGGTCATTGATTCGATCGGGATACATGAGATGAAAGGACCGTACTATATGCTAACCATGATTGACTGGTTCTTGCAGGCACTATCATTGATACCTAGGGGATCATGGGGCGATTTGCTAGGCGCTTTACCATGATCTGATGGGTAGATCAGAAAATTGTGTTTTCTGATTCACAATGAGTTGTGAGCCCACGGCTAGCTGTATCCCTGAACCATTGAGGGTCACACAGTGTACTGGTTTACCTTTTCCCATGCAGACAAGGAAATTAAGCCCAATTTGTTGAGTATAGTAGGAGGAAGGATGGAAGTGTGACTTCCTAAAACTAATTGGGGGTGGAAATGAGATTTCCTTAAGATTGGATTAGTGTGACTATCCTTAAAGTTTACAGGGGCCTAACTGCTATTTTGGATTAGGTGGATTGAAAACTTGTTTCACATCATAATGATAAGTTTTGTAAACTTTGTAGATCGATCCGATCTGATCGTCGATCGGGATTATGATGAAGTCACAATGATGGACTTGAACCAATGTTTCCCTGGGCTTGGGCCCGACCCAAGCCCATTAACATTGTTTAGCCAATGGAAAATCTATAAATAAGGGCCCTGGGGTATTCATTTGAAACACACCACACCAAAGGTTATTCAGCAAATTCTCCCCTTCTCCTCCCCTCCATCCTCCCGCCTCAGCCCACCGCCGCTGTCACCGTCGCACACGCTGCGATCGTCCCGGTGAGGAGATTCTGCTCGTGAAATCTTCATTGGGGTTCTAGTGCACTCCAACAAAGGAATGGGAAAACTGGTCGTGGACAGGATTAGGAGCAACCAAAGAATTTCTATTCATTGGAGAAATAGTCGGAGCAAGGCGCGTAGTCGCCAGACAGGTAACAATCTAAGCACCTTAAATTTATATCTATTTGTTTAAATTGTTTCTATTATCAGACCATGTATTGACCGTTCCTGGGCAAATTTTTAAAATTTCCGCTACGCCTCGAGAGCGGGATCTGGATCCGGCGCCGAGCGCCCACAGATTCATCCACTAAAACCTAGCCAGACCAGCTCCATATCATCCACTCGTCGAGTTAGATGCTCCACTTCAGCCTCTGACTGTCTTGCATGACGACGCGAAGGAGCTCTCGGCTCAGCAACATCCTCCTCACTATCCAAAACTCTCAGCTCATCTACAATCGGCCTATCAGCTCTAATTCTACCTCTCCTAGGCGGAATCTAAGAGATACACAAAGGTAATCATGAAATCGAGCACACCCGGGAGGATAAACCCTGTGCCTAGGCTCGAGTGTGACAGAAAAAGAATCAAGTTTATACAAGTTTTAGCTCTCGCTACAGAACCAGTCCAGTGCAGCGCTCTGATACCAAAATGTCAGGTCCGGTGCTCTAAATCAGAGATTAGGAACACAAACAATGCACAATGCGGAAGCATTAAAAAGTGGATAAAATTTTTATTTTTGGCCTGACTAAAAAATCATAACGTCAAAATAAGCGCATACTTAAAATACCGGCTTTGAATCAAAATTCAATGGTAATAAACATCAACCACAACATATATATATATATATATGCATACAACTCAATCGAATCAATGATAAAACAACTACACAGGGCAGCCTTTGGCAATGTCTCGATACAACATATATATACGTAACTAAGAACTCAACGTGAGTGGGACTCCACCAACTGACACATCTCTTTGACCAGCAGATCTGCCTGGAAAACCAGCAATGGCCCAACACACGGCCAAAGCAGACCCAAGGGAAAACAAACAAGGTCAAACCTCAGTGAAGAGCAATCAAACAACAGCTATCAAATCAAACATGTAACATATAATGTTCTGCAATGCATGAAGGGTGCCAAGGAAAACATTGGGGCTCAAGAAACAGCTCGAGATACGAACTCACAAAAACAGCTCACAGCTGTAGATATGAACAAAAGTGATCAACAGAACTCAACTAAACAACACAAAATATGGAGATACGAAGCTCACAGGAATAACTCAACAGCTCGAGATACGAAACTCACCTAAATAACTCAATAGATGTAGATCGAACAGACAAGCTCAAAGGAAGTCAAACAGCTAAACAGTTGGAGATTGAAATAGAAACGGCCACAGTGCATGTGAGAGCATGGTAGCTATCCAGTCGTCTCAACACGCAGTACAAGAAGCAAGGATAGAACAACTCAACATGCTGGTGCCCAAGCTAATGAGAGCGTGGTAGCTATCCACTTGTCCCATAGCTGCAAACAACAAGAGCAGGGAGAAGAGGAGCACGGTAGCTAGCCGATCATCCTCAACACGCAGTACCAGAAGAAAGGATAGAACAACTCAACCGGCTGGTGCCCAAGCTCATGAGAGCGTGGTAGCTATCCACTCGTCCCATATAGGCAAACAACAAGAGCAGCAGGGAGAAGAGGAGCACGGTAGCTAGTCGATCATCCTCAACACGTAGTAACAGAAGCAAGGATAGAACAACTCAAACCACTGGTGCCCAAGCCCATGAGAGCGTGGTAGCTATCCACTCGTCCCATAGCGGCAAACAACAAGAGCAATAGGGAGAAGAGGAGCATGGTAGCTAGCCGATCATCATCAATTAACCCAACCAAAAGCTTCCTGGTACTAACGGATCCACAAAAGCAGGCGGCCAACAAGGTATGAGGTCAACAACAGCTACAATGCTAATAGAAACATTAACAGCATGCATTGTACAACTGGACAGTATAGGAAGGCAGTTCTAGAATCACACGCATGCTTAAAAATAGCACAGCTCAGGAACCATCATAACATACAAGGCTAGCAACACAGCTCACAGCCAAGAGGACTACAACATGCTTAACAAGTTCAGCACACAAACAGAAGGGTTACTGCATACAACATACACATGACTAGGCTAAAGCATCTCGGCCCACAGCCACTATGTTCACATGTTTATCCCAAAGTTGTAAAACAGTATCAATTCGTAACTTACGCAGATCTTGTCAAAATACCTCAGCATAGCTCATGACTGACAGCAGCACACTATCCCTGCTACGCTCGACCAACAGATCAGGGCCAGCAGCTCACGACAAACCACAAGGGAGGATCTAATCTGAATCGAAGCTCAGCTCTGCCTGAAATCACGAAACACAGCTCACATAGCTTCTCTGTTATTTCCTCTATTCGGCCTCCTCTTGAATCCAAGCTGGTATGGAAACATCGAGCTTGAAGAGGGGTTTCCAACCGAGGTACCCTCACTCAAAACTGACCCGTTAATCTCCATCAACGTGAAAATATTAGGTTGGGTGGACAGTGACGAGGGTTTCAAAAATATCTTCGGGAGCTTCCATGTCAGGCCGGGTGCGCTAATCACAGATTAGTTACTCAATTAATCCAAATAATACGGAAGCATAAAATCAGGGCTTCAAATTTCGAATTTTGGGCCTTATCCAAAAAATATCATTTCAAAATACAACATAGTCAAAAGAAGGATTTACTCAAATCCAAACAACATATAATACATTAACAGACAATAAAAATCAACAGCTGATCCCCAAGTACAAATGATGGCAAAGGACATCCCCTGGCTCATAATATAAATATATAACAATGGGACTCAAATCAGAAAGGGAATCGACCAGCTGAAGCTCCACTCTGTCCAGTCTGGTTACCTGAAGAACCTGCCAAAGCCGATATAGGCCAAGGCAGCCCAAAAACATGAAAATCAAAGAGGTCAAACCTCAGTACGAACATCTAAAAACAGCAAATCATGCAACATGCTATACTTCAAGTTATGAAATGCATGATGGCTAACAAAGGAATCGGTCATCAAGGCCAACGACTCAGCTGGCAAAATCTCAAGTGAGCCTTGACACCACGCACATCCCATCAGCCGGTGGAAATCATCGGTCCGTGATCTTCAGTCCCGTCAGCCATCACATCTCAGTGGTCTTAAGGTGAGACAAGTCAGCCGACCACCACTCCGATGATAGCATTTGACCCTTCAGCCGCGACAAATCAGCCGGCGATCAAAATTATAGCTCGACTCAGGTCATCAATCGAATATCAGGCTCAATATGTATACATGAATGCCATTCAATATCCTGATGTCAATGCATACAATAATAAACACGTGAAACAGATCATGCAACAGAGCATAGTCAATCAAATCTGTTCACAAAGGCACATATTCACATCATACAGGTTCACAACAAGAAATATAAACATGTCCATGGCCAAAGCTGTTTACAGGGGCTCAATCCATACCTCAAACCAGCTTAAACCTCAATCAGATCTCACCAGAGCATGGCACCAACGACCTGCTCAAATCTGCTTCCTCACTAACTCACGGCGAAGCTTAAAAAAAGCTGCCGGAAGCCCAAATCCAGAAGCTCAAATCTTGAATGGGGAAAAAAATCGATTGGAATTCGCGAAGTTACTCGAATCTGCAGCTACTTCGATCCTCTTCCACAATCGATCTACAACTCCAAACTGGTATCAACCAAAATAGCTGAGAAAGACGAACCTAGTGCCACCAATCTCGCTCCAAACCACGGAGAAAATCGACGGCAATCTAATGGAGAAGGGTTCGGATGAACAAAACTAATCGAGGGTTTTCTCTAAAAGAAGATAGGAAATGTCAGGTTGAAAATGACTAAGTGTTGATCGACACTTACATTAAAATCTCCCAGGTCAAAGCTATAGTGAAGTTAACACCGACTTATTCTGATCTCATCGACAACACAGATCTTAGAGCTAAAGCGAAAGTCCCTCAGATCTGGCCTCGGCGATAACTCAAATCTGGCTTCGCTACGCTAAGCAAGAGCTACTCATCGAAATGGCGTCTCTTAGGAGTCTCGCTCAGTAACGCTAAACGACGTCGCGCTATCCCCATATCTGAAACAGATCTCGCGCACTAAGACCCGCTAATGCCCATCCAGCTGTGATCAAATCTGAGATCCTCAAACCGCACCGGTTTACTCCGAACTCACGAACCGGACCGGTCCAAATAGTACCGTTGACCAACGCTTGACTTCCCCTCGCTAACCAAATATGTTCCCCTCTCAACACCAGATCTGACTAGCACCAAAACGACAGCGCTTCACTTCCCACTCGCGGTAACCCGCTCAAACCAGCGAGAACCAGATCTGATTACCCAGATCTCACTCAAATCCAAAAATCCGAAAATCACCAAAACCTTCAGACCTGATATCTCAACAACTCACAGCAATATGCTAGCATACTCACGGCATCGTATACTAGACACCATTCAAAATACTTCCATGTCAATGTGGTATCCTTGATACCTGTTCCCGCAACTCAAATCTGATCTGTACCAAATTGGAAAACACAAAATCATCAACGAAATAACCAATTCTATCAAGCATGAAAATGCCATAACCAACATCTCATTGGTTAATCCAATTCAGATCTGAGCATTACGCTAATCACCAAAATACAAATTTCTAGTCCTCACATTCTCCCCCACTAGAAATAGATTTCGTCCTCGAAATCAACTCAAATCCACAAATCAAAATCACAGAATCCACCACGACCATAAATCAGCAGCAAAATAACTTACATCACGAAATCAACAAGCTAGGAGTTACCTGGAATGCAACTGTCAACGCTCAAACAGATGAGGCCACTCCTTCCTCATCTTTTCTTCAACTTCTCAGGTAGCTTCTTCTCTACCATGCTTGCTTCATTGGACCATCACCAACGGTATGACCTTATTCCTCAGCTGCTTCTCCTTTCTGTCCAGAATCTGTACTGGATATTCGACATAGCTCAAGGTAGAATCCAGCTCAACTTCATCAGTCCTCAGCACATGGGACGGATTTGGCTCATATTTTCTCAACATTGACACGTGAACATGTCATACATCACTGCTAACTCATCAGGCAGCCTCAATCGATAAGCCATCTGTACAATCCTCTCAACAATCTCAAAGGGACCAACGAATCTAGGAGCCAATTTACCTTTAAGTCTGAATCTCATCACGCTCTTTAAAGGAGAAACTTTGAGAAACACACGATCGCCAACCTCAAATTCTAATGGTATGCGTCGTTTATTAACATAGCTAGCATGTCGATCTTGAGCAGCTCTCATCCTACTCCGAATCAACTCAATGTGGTCTTTCATATGCTGCACAAATTCAGGAGTAGACAACTGCTTCTCACCAATCTCTTCCTAGAAGATATGTGATATACACTTACGACCATACAAAGCTTTGAATGGAGCCATCCCGATAGTCACTTGGTAGCTGTTGTTGTAAGAAAATTCAACTAAGGATAAGGAATCCTGCCAGCAACCACTGAAATCCAACACAAAAGCTCGCAGCATGTCTTCTAAAATCTGAATGGTCCTCTCAGATTGGCCATCTGTCTGGGGGTGATAAGTTGTACTCATAGCCAATGTCGAACCCATCGTTGTCTGCAAGCTCTACCAGAATCGAGAAGTAAACCTTGGATCTCTATCTGACACTATCGAAACAGGCACTCCATGCAATCTAACCACATGGTCGATATACAACTTCGCCATTTCCTTCATCGAACATCTCACATCATAGGGATGAAATGGACTGACTTCGAAAGTCTATCAACAACAACCCAAATCTCATCACATCCCCTATTTGATCGAGGCAAATGCATCATAAAATCCATGGCGATGTGCTCCCAATTCCATTGAGGCACTTCTAGACTCTGTAGAAATCCACCAGGTCTCATCATCTCGGTCTTGACCTGTTGGCAATTCAGACATCGATCTACAAATCAGAAATATCATTCCTCATTCCTCCCACCAGTAGTGAGACTTCAAGGCATGGTACATCGTTTTCTCCCCCGGTTGCACGATGTATCGACTACAATGGGCTTCATTCAAAATAGTCTCTTTCAGATCAATCAGGTTCGGAACCACCACTCTACCACGGAATCTCAGACATACATCAAAAGCAACAGAAAAATCATCCAACTGACCATTCTGGGCCTTAATCTTCAACTCATGAACGTACGGGTCAGTTCTTTGTGCTGCTCTAATGTATGCAACAATCTGTGGTTCAACCTGAAGAGAAGAAACCACAAAACACTGATCATTTGGCTGAAAATACCATCCAGAAGTCCCCAAATCCTCATGGACTTTGGATATTCTCATCGACGTCACCATCGCAGGTTGAGCTTTCCTACTCAAGGCATCGGCCACTAAATTGACCCGCTCATGCTGATACTGAATCTCACAGTCAAAATCTCTCAGCAATTCCATCCAACGACGTTGCCTCATATTCAAATCAGACTGGGTGAAGATATATTTCAAACTCTTGTGGTCCGTTTGCACCACAAATTGCTCACCATAAAAATAATGACGTCAAATCTTCAAGGCAAGGACAATCGCAGCCAACTCCAGATCATGAACGGGATATCTCGTCTCATGGGGTTTCAACTGTCGAGACGCATAGGCTATCACATGCCCGTTCTGCATCAACACGCATCCCAAACCACTCAGAGAAGCATCCGAGCACACTACAAAACCTCCAGAACCCGAAGGCAAAGCGAACATAGGAGCAGTAGTCAACTTCTCCTTGAGCAACTGGAAACATTCCTAGGTCTCTCCCAGTTAAGAACTGATTCGACCTTACTCGGATCCACGGAAATACCTTCTGCAGAAATGACATGAACAAAAAGACAACTCTATCCAACCAGAATTCACATTTGCTGAACTTTGCATACAACTGTGAGTATCTCAGTCTCTGCAACACCAGTCTCAAGTGTTCCTTGTGCTCTCTATAGCTCCTTGAGTACACTAGGATGTCATCTATGAAGACGATCACAAAATGGTCAATATACTCACTGAAGACGCGATTCATCAAATCCATGAAGACA
Source organism: Dorcoceras hygrometricum (assembly GCA_001598015.1). Lineage (NCBI taxonomy): Eukaryota > Viridiplantae > Streptophyta > Magnoliopsida > Lamiales > Gesneriaceae > Dorcoceras > Dorcoceras hygrometricum. Next base: position 276,046 of record KQ991090.1, on the reverse strand, counting down.
GCAGGAGCATTCGTCAATCCAAAAGGCATCACCAGAAACTCATAATGCCCGTATCTTGTCCTGAAAGCCGTCTTCGCTACATCAGCGTCTCTAATCCTCAACTGATGATAACCAGATCGTAGATCTATCTTAGAGAATACAGCAGATCCCTAAAACTGATCAAACAGATCATCGATTATCGGCAACAGATACTTATTCTTGATCGTCGCTTTATTCAACTGCCGAAAATCTACACACATCCTCAAAGATCCATCCTTCTTCTTTACAAAAAGAATTGGAGCTCCCCAAGGCGATATACTCGGTCTCGAGAAGATCACGCAATTGCTCCTTAAGTTCCTTCAACTCAGCTAGCGCCAATCGATACGGAGCTCTAGAAGTCGGGGCTGTCCCTGGCACCAACTCTATACTGAAATTAATCTCTCGCTTCGGAGGGAATCCAGGAATCTCATCTGAAAACACATCTGGGAACTCTCGAGCAATCGGCACATCACTCAGCTCTATCCGTGATTCTCGGGAGACATCAAAGGCATAAATTATAAACCCAAAATTCTCCAAGGACAACAGACCGAACATCTCCATGGCTGACACCAGTGGAATCTTCGATCGCGAATCAGCACCATAGAAATCCCACTTCTCTCCAAATGGAGGTCTAAACCTCACTACACCATGGAAACAGTCTAAAGTCGCTCTATAAGCAGACAACACATCCATACCCAAGATGCAGTCAAAATCTCGAATCTCCAAGGTAATCAGGTTAGTCACCAACACGTTCTCATCAATCGAATCACACAGTCCACAACCACTCTACGTTCCAGCTGATTCTTAGTGTTCCAGCTGGTTCAACTTATGGCTCCAGCTGGTCCATCTTCTTCTTAGCGGTCCAGCTGGTCCAGACTCTTCTCCTTAGCGCTCCAGCTGGTCCATCTTATCCTTTAGCGAATATCACAGCTGCTGGTCTAATTTGGACTCCGCCTAATTACGAACAACTGACTCAACTTTGGACGTCTCCATTGCTAATCTAGCTGCCGTCTAAGTGATAAACCAAACCAGCTGTGAACTTTATCTTTTCTCCAGCTGATCCATCTTTGCGCACCAGCTGGTTCAGTTTCTCCAGCTGATCCATCTTCGCGTACATCTGAACAAACTTGCATATTTTCGCATGAGACCAGTGCTACTCCCTCCGGAACGGTCCAACGAGCACAACTCATTGAACTTCATTTGATGACCTAACTGCTTTTCGGCCAAATTCGTTCAATTAGGCCTCCGAAATCGCGTTTTACTGTTTTCAGCTCTTGTTCTGCTACGGTATCTGATTCAACTTCTCTTGTTGTATTTCCAGCTAACATCTGCACACTTAGTAGAAACGTTAAAAACACAATAACAGGTTTTGTGTAATTCAAAACTCAGATCTGGATCTGTTATCCGGATCCATCAATCTCTCCCTTTTTGATTCACACAAAACCTCAAATAACATATGCATGAAAACAACAATTCTCTCCCTTTTTGTGGGAATAAAAAAGGGGTAGAAATCTGGTCTTCCCGATGAATTTTAAAATGAAGCTCTCCCTACGCCGCCACACCAGAAACCGTGACAGCAGGAATTTTTTATTTTGAAAATCAAAACAATCTCTCCCTTTTTGATTCACACAAAACCTCAAATAACATATGCATGAAAACAACAATTCTCTCCCTTTTTGTGGGAATAAAAAAGGGGTAGAAATCTGGTCTTCCCGATGAATTTTAAAATGAAGCTCTCCCTACGCCGCCACACCAGAAACCGTGACAGCAGGAATTTTTATTTTGAAAATCAAAACAGATTTTGGAAAAAGACCATATGCAACAATATGCTATGATTTTGAAAAAGGGCGAACGAAACAAAAACTGAAACTGATGCATAAGCAGATAGCTCAAATTAATAAAGACAAAGACATCACACTCCCTGTCTTTTATAACATAAGCTCAAAGAAACACATAGCATCAGCAGCTGAAATAATTTTCGCATACCATCAGAGCACTTTTAAAGCATTTTAAAAACAGATAGCTCAAGAATTTTTAAATAAATCCTCGTTCAAGAACAACCTGCTCTGATACCACTTGTTAGGACCGAAAATAGGAAATTAATGCAAGCAAGCGCTGCTACTGATAAATAAAAATTTTGCGCTGCTTTAAAGGAGCTACAATAGCTCACGGTTCTTTAACATTAAACAGAGCACCGGAGACAGATCTGGTATGTAATAAAAACATGCGAAAAACACCAGAAATGAATCATAATTTTAAAACTCGATGCAAACAGATTTCTTTAAACAGAAATCTGTTCGACTGTGCAAGTGTGTGTTTTGATGCGTGCTTGCTAATGTAAAATGCATATGCGGAATAAATAACAGAATACAATACACTGCGATTTGTTTCTGGAAGTTCGGACATCAATGTCCTACGTCTCCCCTTCTTCCTTTTTCAGGAAGGTTCCACTAGAATATGAGTCACCGAGCCTCGCTCCAGGTGAACTCCTATCCTCAACAAATGCACACCAGCCGCAACTGTGTGTCTAACTAAACAAGAACTTGTTTAACGTCTCTGTTCAAAGACTACAATGATAGTTTTTGTGATTCACTCGCTGTTCTAAATAGCTCAACTCACGAAATGTGCGAGTGAATCTGTGTGTGAGATTTTTACAATGTGAACTCTCTGTTTTTCTCTGTTTCTCACACACTAGGGAAATGCTCTACAAAAGCTGATTTAGACTCAGCAGTCGACACTCGTAGTAATCTCCTCTCTAATGGCGGTCGACTGCTTCGTCTCTGTTTTTCTTCCCTTTTTGTTGTTGTCTCCTTTTCGTTTTTAATCTTTTATGTGCATCAACAACTACTAATTCTTCAATGGCGCTTCTCGTATATAAAGCCTATGATCAAATCCAATCCTTTGGACACAAGTGCTTCCCGTTGAAAGATGTTTTGTAAAGTACTGACAAGGAGTTGTCCTTGTGTCCTTTCTTTTGCAGGCTTTTATCGTCTTTTGATTTGGCTTAAAAATTCCAGCAGCTGATCTAAACCAACAGCTGATTAAGCCCTTTGGACACAAGTGCTTCCCGTTGAAAGATGTTTTGTAAAGTACTGACAAGGAGTTGTCCTTGTGTCCTTTCTTTTGCAGGCTTTTTGTCGTCTTGTAATTTGGCATTTATGTTCCAGCAGCTGATCGCTTCTTACTGTTCTTCATCTGAGTTGTTCATCAGCTGATGCCACAATTCTTCTCACATTCCAGCTGATTT
>KQ991090.1:244629-270275 GCA_001598015.1 Dorcoceras hygrometricum | reverse complement strand
TACGAACAACTGACTCAACTTTGGACGTCTCCATTGCTAATCCAGCTGCCGTCTAAGTGATAAACCAAACCAGCTGTGAAATTTATCTTTTCTCCAGCTGATCCATCTTTGCGCACCAGCTGGTTCAGTAGCTCCAGCTGATCCATCTTCGCGCACATCTGAAACAACTTGCATATTTTTGCATGACACCAGTGCTACTCCCTCCGGAACGGTCCAACGAGCACAACTCATCAAACTTTGTTTGATGACGTAAGCTGCTTTTCTGCCAAATTCCATCATTTAGGCCTCCGAAATCGCATTTTACTGTTTTCTAGCTCTTGTTCTACTACGGTATATGATTCAACTTCTCTTGTTGTATTTCCAGCTAACATCTGCACACTTAGTAGAAACGTTAAAAACACAATAACATGTTTTGTGTAATTCAAAACTCAGATCTGGATCTGTTATCCGGATCCATCAATCTCTCCCTTTTTGATTTACACAAAACCTCAAATAACATATGCATGAAAACAACAATTCTCTCCCTTTTTGTGCGAATCAAAAAGGGGTAGAAATCTGGTCTTCCCGATGAATTTTAAAATGAAGCTCTCCCTACACTGCCACACCAAAAACCATGACAGCAGGAATTTTGATTTTGAAAATCAAAATAGATTTTGGGAAAAGACCATATGCAACAATATGCTATGATTTTGAAAAAGGGCGAACGACACAAAAATTGAAACTGATGTATAAGCAGATAGCTCAAATTAATAAAGACAAAGACATCACTCTCCCTGTCTTTTATAACATAAGCTCAAAGAAACACATAGCATCAGCAGCTGAAATAATTTCCGTATACCATCAGAGCACTTTTAAAGCATTTTAAAAACAGATAGCTCAAGCGTTTTAAAATAAATGCTCGTTCAAGAACAACCTGCTCTGATACCACTTGTTAGGACCGAAAATAGGAAATAAATGCAAGCAAGCTGAGATACTGATAAATAAAAATTTTTGCGCTGCTTTAAAGGAGCTACAATAGCTCACGGTTCTTGAACATTAAACAGAGCACCGGAGACAGATGTGGTATGTAATAAAAACATGCGAAAAACATCAGAAATGAATCCTAATTTTAAAACTCGATGGAAACAGATTTCTTTAAACAGAAATCTGTTCGACTGTGCAAATGTGTGATTTGATGCGTGCTTGCTAATGTAAAATGCATATGCGGAATAAATAACAAAATACAATACACTGCAATTTGTTTCTGGAAGTTCGGACATCAATGTCCTACGTCTCCCCTTCTTCCTTCTTCAGGAAGGTTCCACTAAAATATGAGTCACCGAGCCTCACTCCAGGTGAACTCCTATCCTCAACAAATGCTCACCAGCCGCAACTGTGTGTCTAACTAAACAAGAACTTGTTTAACGTCTCTGTTCAAAAACTACAATTATAGTTTTTCTGATTCACTCGATATTCTAAATAGCTCAACTCACGAAATGTGCGAGTGAATCTGTGTGTGAGAATTTTACAATGTGAACTCTCTGTTTTTCTCTGTTTCTCACACACTAGGGAAATGCTCTAAAAAAGCTGATTTAGACTCAACAGTCGGCACTCGTAGTAATCTCTTCTCTAATGGCGGTCGACTGCTTCGTCTCTGTTTTTCTTCCCTTTTTGTTGTTGTCTCCTTTTCGTTTTTTTAATCTTTTCTGTGCATCAACAACTACTACTTCTTCAATGGCGCTTCTCGTATATAAAGCCTATGATCAAATCCAATCCTTTGGACACAAGTTCTTCCCGTTGAAAGATGTTCTGTAAAGTACTGACAGGGAGTTGTCCTTGTGTCCTTTTTTTGCAGGCTTTTTGTCGTCTTGTAATTTGGCATTTATGTTCCAGCAGCTGATCGCTTCTTAATGTTCTTCATCTGAGTTGTTCATCAGCTGATGCCACAATTCTTCTCACGTTCCAGCTGATTTTTCTTCGCAACGGTTGATTTATAATCGTAATAGCTGATTGACGTCTTCTCGCACCAGCTGGTCTTTCTTCATCTTAACGCAACAGCTGGTCCATAACGTTCCAGCTGATTCTTAGTGTTCCAGCTGGTTCAACTTATTGCTCCAGCTGGTCCATATTCTTCTTAGCGCTCCAGATGGTCCAGACTCTTCTCCTTAGCGCTCCAGCTGGTCCATCTTCTCCTTTAGAGAATATCAAAGCTGCTGGTCTAATTTGGCCTCCGCCTAATTACGAACAACTGACTCAACTTTGGACGAACTTGCATATTTTCGCATGAGACCAGTGCTACTCCCTCCGGAACGGTCCAACGAGCACAACTCATCAAACTTTTTTTGAATGACCTAAGCTGCTTTTTTGCCAAATTCCATCATTTAGGCCTCCGAAATTCGCGTTTTACTGTTTTCAGCTCTTGTTCTGCAACGGTACCTGATTCAACTTCTCTTGTTGTATTTCCAGCTGACAACTTCACACTTAGTAGAAACGTTAAAAACACAAGAATAGGTTTTGTGTAATTCAAAACTTAGATCTGGATCTGTTATCCGGATCCATCAATCTCTCCCTTTGTGATTTACACAAAACCTCAAATAACATATGCATGAAAACAACAATTCTCTCCCTTTTTGTGGGAATCAAAAAGGGTTAGAAATCTGGTCATCCCGATGAATTTTAAAATGAATCTCTCCCTACACTGCCACTCCAAAAACCATGACAACAGGAATTTTGATTTTGAAAATCAAAATAGATTTTGGGAAAAGACCATATGCAACAATATGCTATGATTTTGAAAAAGGGCGAACGAAACAAAAACTGAAACTGATGCATAAGCAGATAGCTCAAATTAATAAATACAAATACATGACTCTCCCTGTCTTTTATAACATAAGCTCAAAGAAACACTTAGCATCAGCAGCTGAAATAATTTCCGCATACCATCAGAGCACTTTTAAAGCATTTTAAAAACAGATAGCTCAAGCGTTTTAAAATAAATTCTCGTTCAAGAACAACCTGCTCTGATACCACTTGTTTGGACCGAAAATAGGAAATTAATGCAAGCAAGCTCTGCTACTGATAAATAAAAATTTTTGCGCTGCTTTAAAGGAGCTACAATAGTTCACGGTTCTTGAACATTAAACAGAGCACCGGAGACAGATGTGGTATGTAATAAAAACATGCGGAAAACACCAGAAATGAATCATAATTTTAAAACTCGATGAAACAAATATTTTTAAACAGAAATCTGTTCGACTGTGCAAATGTGTGATTTGATGCGTGCTTGCTAATGTAAAAGGCATATGCGGAATAAATAACAGAATACAATACACTGCGATTTGTTTCTGGAAGTTAGGACATCAATGTCCTACGTCTCTCCTTCTTCCTTCTTCAAGAAGGTTCCACTAGAATATGAGTCACCGAGCCTCGCTCCAGGTGAACTCCTATCCTCAAAAAATGCACACCAGCCGCAACTGTGTTTCTAACTAAAAAAGAACTTGTTTAACGTCTCTGTTCAAAGACTACAATGTTTGTTTTTGTGATTCACTCGCTATTCTAAATAGCTCAACTCACGAAATGTGTGAGTGAATCTGTGTGTGAGATTTTTACAATGTGAACTCTTTGTTTTTCTCTGTTTCTCACACACTAGGGAAATACTCTACAAAACCTGATTTAGACTCAGCAGTCGACACTCGTAGTAAGCTCCTCTTTAATGGCGGTTGACTGCTTCGTCTCTTTTTTTCTTTCCTTTTTGTTGTTGTCTCCTTTTTATTTTTTTAATCTTTTATGTGCATCAACAACTACTACTTCTTCAACGGCTCTTCTCGTATATAAAGCTATGTTCAAATTCAATCCGTTGGACACAAGTTCTTCCCGTTGAAATATGTTCTGTAAAGTACTGACAGGGAGTTGTCCTTGTGTCCTTTCTTTTGCAGGCTTTTTGTCGTCTTGTAATTTGGCATTTATGTTCCAGCAGCTGATCGCTTCTTAATGTTCTTCATCTGAGTTGTTCATCAGCTGATGCCACAATTACCCTAACGTTCCAGCTGATTTGTCTTTGCAACGGCTGATTCATAATCGCAACAGCTGATTGACGTCTTCTCGCACCAGCTGGTCTTTCTTCATCTTAACGAAACAGCTGGTCCATAACGTTCCACCATCTTCTCCTTAGCGCTCCAGCTGGTCCATCTTCTCCTTAGCGCTCCAGCTGGTCCATCTTCTCCTTTAGCGAATATCACAGCTGCTGGTCTAATTTGGCCTCCACCTAATTACGAACAACTGACTCAACTTTGGACGTCTCCATTGCTAATCCAGATGCCGTCTAAGTGATAAACCAAACCAGCTGTGAACTTTATCTTTTCTCCAGCTGATCCGTCTTTGCGCACCAGCTGGTTCAGTTGCTCCAGCTGATCCATCTTCGTGCACATCTGAACCAACTTGCATATTTTTGCATGAGACCAGTGCTACTCCCTCCGGAACGGTCCAACGATCACAACTCATCAAACAGAGTTTGATGACCTAAGCTGCTTTTCGGCCAAATTCATTCATTTCGGCCTCCAAAATCGCGTTTTACTGTTTTCAGCTCTTGTTCTGCTACGGTATCTGATTCAACTTCTCTTGTTGTATTTCCAGCTAACATCTGCACACTTAGTAGAAACGTTAAAAATACAATAACATGTTTTGTGTAATTCAAAACTCAGATCTGGATCTGTTATCCGGATCCATCAATCTCTCCCTTTTTGATTTACACAAAACCTCAAATAACATATGCAAGAAAACAACAATTCTCTCCCTTTTTGTGGGAATCAAAAAGGGGTAGAAATCTGGTCTTCCCGATGAATTTTAAAATGAAGCTCTCCCTACACTGCCACACCAAAAACCGTGACAGCAGGAATTTTTATTTTGAAAATCAAAACAGATTTTGGGAAAAGACGATATGCAAAAATATGCTATGATTTTGAAAAAGGGCGAACGAAACAAAAACTGAAACTGATGCATAAGAAGATAGCTCAAATTAATAAAGACAAAGACATCACACTCCCTGTCTTTTATAACATAAGCTCAAAGAAACACATAGCATCAGCAGCTGAAATAATTTCCGCATACCATCAGAGCACTTTTAAAGCATTTTAGAAACAGATAGCTCAAGCGTTTTAAAATAAATGCTCGTTCAAGAAAAACCTGCTCTGATACCACTTGTTAGGACCGAAAATAGGAAATTAATGCAAGCAAGCGCTGCTACTGATAAATAAAAATTTTTGCGCTGCTTTAAAGGAGTTACAATAGCTCACGTTTCTTGAACATTAAACAGAGCACCGGAGACAGATCTGGTACGTAATAAAAACATGCGGAAAACACCAGAAATGAATCCTAATTTTAAAACTCGATGCAAACAGATTTCTGTAAACAGAAATATGTTCGACTGTGCAAGTGTGTGATTTGATGCGTGCTTGCTAATGTAAAATGCATATGCGGAATAAATAACATAATACAATACACTGCGATATGTTTCTGGAAGTTCGGACATCAATGTCCTACGTCTCCCCTTCTTCCTTCTTCAGGCAGGTTCCACTAGAATATGAGTCACCGAGCCTCGCTCCAGGTGAACTCCTATCCTCAACAAATGCACACCAGCCGCAACTGTGTGTCTAACTAAACAAGAACTTGTTTAACGTCTCTGTTCAAATACTACAATGATAGTTTTTGTGATTCACTCGCTATTCTAAATAGCTCAACTCACGAAATGTGCGAGTGAATCAATGTGTGAGATTTTTACAATGTGAACTCTCTGTTTTTCTCGGTTTATCACACACTAGGGAAATTCTCTACAAAAGCTGATTTAGACTCAGCAGTCGACACTCGTAGTAAGCTCCTCTCTAATGGCGGTCGATTGATTCGTCTCTGTTTTTCTTCCCTTTTTGTTGTTGTTTCCTTTTCGTTTTTTTAATCTTTTCTGTGCGATTGATTCGTCTCTGTTTTTCTTCCCTTTTTGTTGTTGTTTCCTTTTCGTTTTTTTAATCTTTTCTGTGCATCAACAACTACTACTTCTTCAATGGTGCTTCTCGTATATAAAGCCTATGTTCAAAGTCAATCCGTTGGACACAAGTTCTTCCCGTTGAAAGATGTTATATAAAGTACTGACAGGGAGTTGTCCTTGTGTCATTTCTTTTGTAGGCTTTTTGTCGTCGTGTAATTTGGCATTTATGTTCCAGCAGCTGATCGCTTCTTAATGTTCTTCATCTGAGTAGTTCATCAGCTGATGCCACAATTCTCCTCACGTTCCAGCTGATTTGTCTTTGCAACGACTGATTCATAATCGCAACAGCTGATTGGCGTCTTCTCGCACCAGCTGGTCTTTCTTCATCTTAACGCAACAGCTGGTCCATAACCTTCCAGCAGATTGTTAGTGTTCCATCTGGTTCAACTTATTGCTCCAGCTGGTCCATCTTCTTCTTAGCGCTCCAGCTGGTCCAGACTCTTCTCGTTAGCGCTCCAGCTGGTCCATCTTGTCCTTTAGCGAATATCACTGCTGCTGGTCTAATTTGGCCTCCGCCTAATTACGAACAACGAACTCAAGTTTGGACGTCTCCATTGCTAATCCAGTTGCCGTCTAAGTGATAAACCAAACCAGCTGTGAACTTTATCTTTTCTCCAGCTGATCCATCTTTGCGCACCAGCTGGTTCAGTTGCTCCAGCTGATCCATCTTCACGCACATCTGAACCAACTTGCATATTTTCTCATGGGACCAGTGCTACTCCCTCCGGAACGGTCCAACGAGCCCAACTCATCAAACATTGTTTGATGATCTAAGCTTCTTTTCGGCCAAATTCCTTCATTTAGGCCTCCGAAATCGCGTTTTACTGTTTTTAGCTCTTGTTCTGCTACGGTATCTGATTCAACTTATCTTGTTGTATTTCCAGCTAACATCAGCACACTTAGTAGAACGTTAAAAACACAATAACAGGTTTTGTGTAATTCAAAACTCAGATCTGGATCTGTTATCCGGATCCATCAATCTATCCCTTTTTGATTTACAAAAAACCTCAAATAACATATGAATTGAAACAACAATTCTCTCCCTTTTTGTGGGAATCAAAAAGGGGTAGAAATCTGGTCTTCCCGATGATTTTAAAATGAAGCTCTCCCGACACTGCCACACCAAAAACCGTGACAGCAGGAATTTTGATTTTGAAAATCAAAACAGATTTTGGGAAAAGACCATATGCAACAATATGCTATGATTTTGAAAAAGGGCGAACGAAACAAAAACTGAAACTGATGCATAAGCAGATAGCTCAAATTAATAAAGACAAAGACATCACTCTCCCTGTCTTTTATAACATAAGCTCAAAGAAACACATAGCATCAGCAGCTGAAATAATTTCCGCATACCATCAGAGCACTTTTAAAGCATTTTAAAAACAGATAGCTCAAGTGTTTTAAAATAAATGCTCGTTCAAAACAACCTGCTCTGATACCACTTGTTAGGATCGAAAATAGGAAATTAATGCAAGCAAGCGCTGCTACTGATAAATAAAATTTTTTGCGCTGCTTTAAAGGAGTTACAATAGCTCACGGTTCTTGAACATTAAACAGAGCACTGGAGACAGATCTGGTATGTAATAAAAACATGCGGAAAACACCAAAAATTAATCCTAATTTTAAAACTCGATGCAAACAGATTTCTTTAAACAGAAATCTGTTCGACTGTGCAAGTGTGTGATTTGATGTGTGCTTGCTAATGTAAAATGAATATGCGGAATAAATAACAGAATACAATACATTGCGATTTGTTTTTGGAAGTTCGGACATCAATGTCCTAAGTCTCCCCTTCTTCATTCTTCAGGAAGGTTCCACTAGAATATGAGTCATCGAGCCTCGCTCCAGATTGCGATTTGTTTTTGGAAGTTCGGACATCAATGTCCTAAGTCTCCCCTTCTTCATTCTTCAGGAAGGTTCCACTAGAATATGAGTCATCGAGCCTCGCTCCAGGTGAACTCCTATCCTCAACAAATGCACACCAGCCGCAACTGTGTGTCTAACTAAACAAGAACTTGTTTAACGTCTCTGTTCAAAGACTACATTGATAGTTTTTGTGATTCACTCGCTATTCTAAATAGCTCAACTCACGAAATGTGCGAGTGAATCTGTGTGTGAGATTTTTACAATGTGAACTCCCCGTTTTTCTCTGTTTCTCACACACTAGGGAAATTCTCTACAAAAGCTGATTTAGACTCAGCAGTCGACACTCATAGTAAGCTCCTCTCTAATGGCGGTCGACTGCTTCGTCTCTGTTTTTCTTCCCTTTTTGTTGTTGTCTCATTTTAATTTTTTTAATCTTTTCTGTGCATCAACAACTACTACTTCTTCAATGGCGCTTCTCGTATATAAAGCCTATGATCAAATTCAATCCGTTGGACACAAGTTCTTCCCGTTGAAAGATGTTCTGTAAAGTACTGACAGGGAGTTGTCCTTGTGTCCTTTCTTTTGCAGGCTTTTTGTCGTCTTGTAATTTGGCATTTATGTTCCAGCAGCTGATCGCTTCTTAATGTTCTTCATCTGAGTTGTTCATCAGCTGATGCCACAATTCTCCTCACGTTCCAGCTGATTTGTCTTTGCAACGGCTGATTAATAATCTCAACAGCTGATTGACGTCTTCTCGCACCAGCTGGTCTTTCTTCATCTTCACGCAACAGCTGGTCCATAACGTTCCAGCTGATTCTTAGTGTTCCAGCTGGTTCAACTTATTGCTCCAGCTGGTCCATATTCTTCTTAGCGCTCCAGCTGGTCCAGAATCTTCTCCTTAGCGCTCCAGCTGGTCCATCTTCTCCTTTAGCGAATACCACAGCTACTGGTGTATTTTGGCCTCCGCCTAATTACGAACAACTGACTCAAATTTGGACGTCTCCATTGCTAATCCAACTGCCGTCTAAGTGATAAACCAAACCAGCTGGGAACTTTATCTTTTCTCCAGCTGATCCATCTTTGCGCACCAGCTGGTTCAGTTGCTCCAGCTGATCCATCTTCGCGGACATCTGAACCAACTTGCATATTTTTGCATGAGACCAGTGCTACTCCCTCCGGAACGGTCCAACGAGCACAACTCATCAAAATTAATTTGATGACCTAAGCTGCTTTTCGGTCAAATTCCTTTATTTAGTCCTCCGAAATCGCGTTTTACTATTTTCAGCTCTTGTTTTGCTACGGTATCTGATTCAACTTCTCTTGTTGTATTTCCAGCTAAAATCTGCACACTTAGTAGAACGTTAAAAACACAATAACAGGTTTTGTGTAATTCAAAACTCAGATCTGGATCTGTTATCCGAATCCATCAATCTCTCCCTTTTTGATTTACACAAAACCTCAAATAACATATGCATGAAAACAACAATTCTATCCCTTTTTGTGGGAATCAAAAAGGGGTAGAAATCTGGTCTTCCCGATGAATTTTAAAATGAAGCTCTCCCTACACTGCCACACCAAAAACCGTGACAGCAGGAATTTTGGTTTTGAAAATCAAAACAGATTTTGGGAAAAGACCATATGCAACAATATGCTATGATTTTGAAAAAGGGCGAACGAAACAAAAACTGAAACTGATGCAGAAGCAGATAGCTCAAATTAATAAAGACAAAGACATCACTCTCCCTGTCTTTTATAACATAAGCTCAAAGAAACGCATAGCATCAGCAGCTGAAATAATTTCCGCATACCATCTGAGCACTTTTAAAGCATTTTAAAAACAGATAGCTCAAGCATTTTAAAATAAATGCTCGTTCAAAAACAACCTGCTCTGATACCACTTGTTAGGACCGAAAATAGGAAATTAATGCAAGCAAGCGCCGCTACTGATAAATAAAAATTTTTGCGCTGCTTTAAAGGAGCTACAATAGCTCACGGCTCTTGAACATTAAACAGAGCACCGGAGACAGATCTGGTATGTAATAAAAACATGCGAAAAACACCAGAAATGAATCCTAATTTTAAAACTCGATGCAAACAGATTTTTTTAAACAGAAATCTGTTCGACTGTGCAAGTGTGTGATTTGATGCGTGCTTGCTAATGTAAAATGCATATGCGAAATAAATAACAGAAGACAATACACTGCGATTTGTTTCTGGAAGTTCGGACATCAATGTCCTACGTCTCCCCTTCTTCCTTCTTCAGGAAGGTTCCACTAGAATATGAGTCACCGAGACTCGCTCCAGGTGAACTCCTATCCTCAACAAATGCACACCAGCCGCAACTGTGTGTCTAACTAAACAAGAACTTGTTTAACGTCTCTGTTCAAAGACTACAATGATAGTTTTTGTGATTCACTCGCTATTCTAAATAGCTCAACTCACGAAATGTGCGAGTGAATCTGTGTGTGAGTTTTTTACAATGTGAACTCTCTGTTTTTATCTGTTTCTCACACACTAGGGAAATGCTCTACAAAAGCTGATTTAGACTCAGCAGTCGACACTCGTAGTAAGCTCTTCTCTAATGGTGGTCGACTGCTTCGTCTTTGTTTTTCTTCCCTTTTTGTTGTTGTCCCCTTTTCGTTTTTTTAATCTTTTCAGTGCATCAACAACTACTACTTCTTCAATGGCGCTTCTCGTATATAAAGCCTATGTTCAAATTCAATCCGTTGGACACAAGTTCTTCCCGTTGAAAGATGTTCTGTAAAGTACTGACAGGGAGTTGTCCTTGTGTCCTTTATTTCGTAGGCTTTTTGTCATCTTGTAATTTGGCATTTATGTTCCAGCAGCTGATCGCTTCTTAATGTTCTTCAGCTGAGTTGTTCATCAGCTGATGCCACAATTATCCTCACGTTCCAGCTGATTTGTCTTTGCAACGGCTGATTCATAATCGCAACAGCTGATTGACGTCTTCTCGCACCAGCTGGTCTTTCTTCATCTTAACGCAACAGCTGGTCCATAACGTTCCAGCTGATTCTTAGTGTTCCAGCTGGTTCAACTTATTGCTCCAGCTGGTCCATCTTCTTCTTAGCGCTCCAGCTGGTCCAGAATCTTCTCCTTAGCGCTCCAGCTGGTCCATCTTCTCCTTTACCGAATACCATAGCTGCTGGTCTAATTTGGCCTCCGCCTAATTACGAACAACTGACTCAACTTTGGACGTCTCCATTGCTAATCCAGCTGCCGTCTAAGTGATAAACCAAACCAGCTGCAGACTTTAATTCTCGCAGACTCCTCACATCAGATCTCTTATCTTTCTTCGCGTCAGATCTCTTCCGTATTTCACTCTTTAGCAATCCTGATTTCTCAAGTTTTATTCCAGCTCTTCTGTTAAATCTGTACACTACGTAGAAATGTTAGAAACACAATAACAGGTTTTGTGTAATTCAAAACTCAGATCTGGACCTGTTATCCGGATCCATCAATCTCTCCCTTTTTGATTTACACAAAACCTCAAATAACATATGCATGAAAACAACAATTCTCTCCCTTTTTGTGGGAATCAAAAAGGGGTAGAAATCTGGTCTTCCTGATGAATTTTAAAATGAAGCTCTTCCTACACAGCCACACCAAAAATCGTAACAGCAGGAATTTTGATTTTCAAAATCAAAACAGATTTTGGGAAAAGACCATATGAAACAATATGCTATGATTTTGAAAAAGGGCGAACGAAACAAAAACTGAAACTGATGCATAAGTAGATAGCTCAAATTAATAAAGACAAAGACATCACTCTCCCTGTCTTTTATAACATAAGCTCAAAGAAACACATAGCATCAGCAGCTGAAATAATTTCCGCATACCATCAGAGCACTTTTAAAGCATTTTAAAAATATATAGCTCAAGCGTTTTAAAATAAATGATCGTTCAAGAACAACCTGCTCTGATACCACTTGTTAGAACCGAAAATAGGAAATTAATTCAAGCAAACGCTGCTACTGATAAATAAAAATTTTTGCGCTGCTTTAAAGGAGCTACAATAGCTCACGGTTCTTGAACATTAAACAGAGCATCGGAGACAGATCTGGTATGTAATAAAAACATGCGGAAAACACCAGAAATGAATCCTAGTTTTAAAACTCGATGCAAACAGATTTCTTTAAACAGAAATCTGTTCGACTGTGCAAGTGTGTAATTTGATGCGTTCTTGATAATGTAAAATGCATATGCGGAATAAATAACAGAATACAATACACTACGATTTGTTTCTGGAAGTTCCGACATCAATGTCCTACGTCTCCCCTTCTTCCTTCTTCAAGAAGGTTCCACTAGAATATGAGTCACCGAGCCTCGCTCCAGGTGAACTCCTATTGTGATGCCCGAACCCACGGGAATCACGATTTGGGGTGAATAAAAATTTTTCGAATAAAAGAAGGGCTAAAAGATAATTCGCTATAGGCTGTATCTCCTATAACTTGAAAGAAAACTCAAAACACAAACCAGACACAGACAATTTACACTACTGTGGCGCCAACTGCTGGAAACAATGATTGCGGAAAACAAGTTATATATATATTGCAATTGCGATTACAACAATTGTCATTCTATATGAATATACAAAAGTTGTAACTGATCTAATACAGATTCTACACAAGATAGAATAACATAAGTCTAGACACAGATTATGTTGGCCCCTTGATAAACACAACCACTCAGCTGCTGGTTCAACTTTCACCTGCTGTTCTTCCATCAGTTGTCGCACCTGCACCATTTTAAAAGCTAGTGAGCCTAAGGGCTCAGCAAGTAAAACCTGGGTAATAACAATTCGAATATACAGGTGGACATCTGTTCAATACATATGTTAAGGAACTTCAATGAACAATATCATTTTCGTAAACATTTCAATAAACATTCAATGGCAGAAACATGGGATGATAGCCCAGATTCTCATTGTTAACATTTTCAATATCATTTTCAGTTGATCATGGCATATAAGTTCCTCATGGTCCAATTTGCACTTTGATCAAAATGACTTCCGATAATTAGCATATAGCTCATATGAAAGGGCATCCGACATATGGACGACTACTCACCCTTCTTCAATGGGTGACCATCAACTATCTATGCCATAATCTAAAATATCTTTTGTTCCTTAACAATCCTTTCTTTAAACATTCCTTGAAATTTCTGTAAATCATCGGGTTCCATCATTTTAAAAATTTTCTTCCCATTTTAAAAACTTTTCTGAGAATCGAATTCAACCTCTGGGAACTTATCGTTAAAATGGAACTGGTCGAAAGAAAACCAGTCGCAAGGAATAGGAAACCAGTCGCAAGACAGGAATCCATTCGCAAGGTCTTTTAAACAAATGTGAATTGAAACGACGTCGTTAGCGCATAAACCAGTCGCAATGAACAGTGCAACCAGTCGCAGGATAAGAAAACGCTAACATACAGAACCAGTCGCAACTTGGAATATATGAATTAAGTGAAACGATGTCGTAGCGTGTCAACCAGTCGCAGGAATAATAAAATAAATATTGCAACTGCTGAATTCTAACAAAGGAATGCAGCTGCTGAATTAGTTCAATAGGAATGCACCTACTGGTGTTAACAAATAAATAAGGGTAAAGGCTAAACATATCAGCTTCCGTTTCCCATGTTGCTTCTCGCTCCGACTGGTTAGTCCATTGCACTTTAACCATAGGAATGCTACGGTTTCTTAATCTTCTAACTTCTCGGAGGAGAATTCTTTCTGGTCGTTCTTCATAGCTTAAATCTGGTGCTAACTGAATTGGTTCATGACTTAACACATGCGAAGGGTGGGGAATATATTTCCTCAAAGCTGATACGTGAAAAACATTGTGCACTGCTGACATTTGTGGAGGCAGCGCTAGTCGATAGGCGAGAGTTCCTACATTCTCGAAAATCTCGTATGGTCCAATATACCTTGGACTCAACTTTCCTTTCTTTCCAAAATGCATAACTCCTTTCATTGGAGCTATTCTCAGGAATACTTGATCACCTATTTCAAAATTCAGTTCCCTTCTTCGATTGTCTGCATAACTTTTCTGTCGACTTTGAGTAGCTTTCATTCGTTCCTTTATCTTTCGAACAACTGCTGCTGTTTGCTCCACAATATCTGGTCCTAAACCAGCTCTTTCTCCAACTTCATCCCAATGAAGTGGTGTTCTACATTTCCTACCATACAGTGCTTCATAGGGGGCCATTTGAATCGAAGCTTGGAAACTGGTATTGTAGGCAAACTCTACCAGTGGTAATTTCGAATCCCAACTCTCTGAAAAATCCACTATACAAGCTCTGAGCAAGTCTTCTAAAATTTGGATCACCCTTTCCGATTGTCCATCAGTTTGGGGGTGAAACGCAGTGCTGAACGTCAACTTTGTACCCATAGCCTTGTGTAGACTTTTCCAAAAGGCTGATGTAAACTTAGGATCCCTATCTGATACAATGGAAACTGGTTGAAGTCTCACTATTTCCTTTACATACAATTCAGCGTATTTGCTCACTTCATATGTTGTTTTAACTGGTAAGAAATGAGCAGACTTAGTGAGCCTATCAATTATAACCCAAATGGAGTTATATCCTTGTACAGTCCTTGGTAAACCAGTTACAAAATCCATCGCTATCGACTCCCATTTCCACTCGGGAATCGGCAGTGGCTTCAATAGTCCTGCTGGTTGCTGGTGTTCGGCTTTCACCAGATGACAAGTTAAACATTCTGCTACAAACTTGGCAACATCCTTCTTCATTCCTGGCCACCAATACAATTGCTGGAGGTCTTTGTACATTTTTGTACTTTCTGGATGCACCGAATATGGCTCTGTATGGGCTTCTTTCAATAATTCAGCTCTTAAACCATCTATTTGGGGTACCCAAATTCTGTCCATAAACCTAACAATTCCATCCTCTGTAAAATATAGACTGTTGCCTCTTTTCTTATCCTGCTGGACCCATTTCTTCAACTGCTGGTCCTGCTGCTGACCCTCTCGAATTTGGTTTATCAAATTAGATCTTATGGAGAGGTCTGCTAACATCATATCATTGCTGCTGCTGGTTACTATTTCAAGTCCAAACCTTTCAATTTCATTTGCCAACGGCTGCTGGACAACCAGCTGCGACAATCCTACCGATTTTCTACTCAATGCATCGGCCACCACATTTGCTTTTCCTGGGTGATAACTGATTGTGCAATCATAGTATTTAACCAGCTCCAACCATCGCCTCTGCCTCATATTCAATTCTTTCTGGGTAAAGAAGTACTTCAAACTCTTGTGATCTGTAAAAATCTCACACTTCTCCCCATAGAGATAATGCCTCCATATCTTAAGGGCAAAGACAACAGCTGCTAATTCCAAGTCATGCGTTGGATAATTTTTCTCATGATCCTTCAGCTATCTAGATGCGTATGAAATAACTTTACGATCCTGCATCAACACAGCTCCTAGTCCCAACTTAGACGCATCAGTGTATAATACAAATTTTCCTTCATCAGTTGGCATTGTCAGCACAGGTGCTTCAATCAGCGCTTGCTTCAATTTGTCAAAACTGGTTTGACACTCTTCTGTCCAGTTATACTTCACTTGCTTCCTTGTAAGCGTAGTCAGAGGAACAGCAATCTTTGAGAATCCTTGGATAAACAGATCTTCTATCCTAGGTAATGGATATTTATTCTTAATCGTCAATTTGTTTAACTCCCTGTAATCTATACATAACCTCATACTTCCATCCTTTTTCTTAACAAACAATACAGGCGCTCCCCAGGGGAAGTACTTGGTCTAATAAACCCTTTTCTCCAACAGATCTTGTATCTGTTCTTTCAATTCTTTCATCTCTGTTGGAGCTAATCGATATGGTGGTCTAGATACTGGAGCAGCTCCCGGAATTAGATCGATTGAAAACTCTAACTCCCTGTCTGGTGGTAATCCATGGATATTTTTTGGGAAAACCTCAATAAACTCATTCGCAACCTCTACGTCTACCAGTCGAGGCCTATCAGTCGCGGTTATGGATGATATAACTAGAGAAGTTCTATTAACATTTTTGGCCAAAAACTGGAATGAACTTCCTACTGGTGGGCTAACCATTACTGTTCGTGACTTAAAATCAATCACTATACCATACTTAGTTAACCAATCAATTCTCAAAATCATATCGAATTCTGGCATTGGTAAAACTATTAAATCAGCAGTGATCTTATGCCCTTGAAGTTCAAGTTCTAATTTTCTAAACAATTCATGGGATACTAACTTCTCTCCCGATGGTACAGATACGCAATATCCTATCAATACTTGCTCCAGCTGGAGGGATAGCTTCTTAACAAATTCAGTCGCAACAAATGAATGTGTAGCTCCTGAGTCAATTAATGCGAGAGAAGGAAATCCAGCGATCGAAATTTCACCTGTGACCATTGTCGACTCTGGATTGGCTTGTTCGGTGGTCATCACGTAGGCTCTGCTGGTCACCAGTTGCTTGGACTTTGGACAATGTTTCAAAATATATCCAGGCATTCCACACTTGTAGCAGACATTTTGTCCAAGTCTGCATTGTCCCAAATGAGGCTTCTGACATTTAGGACATAATGGCCTATTATTACCAGCAGGGACAGAACTTATAGGTTGAATCTGTAAAGGCTTTTGCTCTTGAGGTCTCTGCTGGTTCTTGTTCTGTTTCTTAAATGGCCTTTGATCCTTCTGCTGAAAGGCTTGTCTCTTTTGCTGTCTTTCTTCATCAAGATCCTTCCAATCCCTTTCGATTTGCAGGGCTCTATCCACTGCTTCCCTGTAAGTTCTTGGCACTGACAGCCTAACATTCATCTTAAACATATGCTTCAATCCCTCTACAAAGTGATTCAATTTCTCTTCTGGATCTCTCCCTATTAACGGCACAAAGTAGCACCCTATTTCAAACACACGTGCATATTCTTGCACAGATAAACTTCCTTGATTGTTCGAAGAATACTTGCTTGAATTCTGTCCAAGTTAAGTTCAACAAATCTACAGACAATTTGGCTCCTTCCCACCAAATCATCGCATCTTCTCTTAACATAAAGATAGCGCACCTGGGTCTATTTAAATCAGACATTTGGAGGTACTCGAAGATAACCTCCATGGATTTAATCCAACTTTTTGCAACTAGTGGATCAGTAGTACCACTAAATTCTTTGGGTTTCTGGCGCCTAAATTTCTCTTGGGGGTCATCGTTACTTGGTCCCCTGCTGCTGGAAGATTGCCCATTTCCTCTGTTGTTATTCTGTTCTACCAGCATTCTTAACAGTTGAGTGATATTAGCATTGTTATCACTCTCAGTTTCTTCTAGAGGATTACTTATTCTAGTTCTTCCTCTTCCTGACATTCTACTGTGGCGCCAACTGCTGGAAACAATGATTGCGGAAAACAAGTCTTATATATATATTGCAATTGTGATTACAACAATTGTCATTCTATATGAATATACAAAAGTTGTAACTGATCTAATACAGATCCTACAAAAGATAGAATAACATGAGTCTAGACACGGATTACGTTGGCCCCTTGATAAACACAACCACCCAGCTACTGGTTCAACTTTCACCTGCTGTTCTTCCATCAGTTGTCGCACCTGCACCATTTTAAAAGCTAGTGAGCCTAAGGGCTCAGCAAGTAAAACCTGGTTAATAAAAATTCGAATATACAGGTGGACATCTGTTCAATACATATGTTAAGGAACTTCAATAAACAATATCATTTTCGTAAACAGTTCAATAAACATTCAATGGCTGAAACAGGGGATGATAGCCCAGATTCTCATTGTTAACATTTTCAATATCATTTTCAGTTGATCATGGCATATAAGTTCCTCATGGTCCAATTTGCACTTTGATCAAAATGACTTCCGATATCAGTTTTAGCATATAGCTCTTATGAAAGGGCAGCCGACATATGGACGACTACTCACCCTTCTTCAATGGGTGACCATCAACTATCTATGACATAATCTAAAATATCTTTTGTTCCTTAACAATCCTTTCTTTAAACATTCCTTGAAATTTCTGTAAATCATCGGGTTCCATCATTTTAAACATTTGATTCCCATTTTAAAAACTTTTCTGAGAATCGAATTCAACCTCTGGGAACTTATCGTTAAAATGGAACTGGTCGAAAGAAAACCAGTCGCAAGGAATAGGAAACCAGTCGCAAGACAGGAATCCAGTCGCAAGGTCTTTTAAACAAATGTGAAGTGAAACGACGTCATTAGCGCATAAACCAGTCGCAATGAATAGTGCAACCAGTCGCAGGATAAGAAAACGCTAACATACAGAACCAGTCGCAACTTGGAATATATGAATTATGTGAAACGATGTCGTAGCGTGTCAACCAGTCGCAGGAATAATAAAATAAATATTGCAACTGCTGAATTCTAACAAAGGAATTGCAACTGCTGAATTAGTTCAATAGGAATGCACCTGCTGGTGTTAACAAAGAAATACACCTGCTGGTTTTAGCAAAAGAAATGCACCTGCTGGTGAACAGTGCACCAACTGGAATTTACGAAAGAAATACAACGACTGAAACATTTCAATAGGAATGCACCTGCTGATGTACAGTGAATCTGTTGATTTTATGAAAACAACGCAACTGCTGAATTCTAACAAAGGAAATACAGCTGTTGGTTTTACGATAACAATGCAGCTGCTGATTTTCAACAAAGAAGTGCAACTGCTGATTTTAACAAGGAAAGATGCACCTGCTGATGAACAGTGCATCTGCTGATTTTACGAAGACACTTGTAATATAGAAACAATGATCACGCTACCAGCCGTCGCCTATTAAACCAGAGTTTATACTGATTCAACTAGCAACTACCGATTACACAATCATCAAATCCCGACATTACAGCAAAAGGAAGAACATTCGTAAACATTATAACAATGCAGCTGCTGAATTTTAACAAGGAGATGCAGCTGCTGGAACATAACTCGATATTTGTAACATCAAAACAACAACTATGCCATCCGCCGTTGCCTATCAAACCATACATTATAATGATTCAACTAGCAACTACCGATTACACAGTTATCAAATTCCGATGTTACAACTACTGAAATAAGAACATTCATAATCGTTCTGTGAATGAACTCGAATCCTCAGTGCTTTTGAAACATCAAAATATTTCTGGAAAACATTTTGGAAGCATCAATATCATTTCAAAACATCATTTTGAACCCATCTTTCCTTTCCTTTTTCATGTTTAAAACATTTTAAAACATGAACTTCGAAACTTACAATAACATATAGGCAAGAAGACTCAGAAACATGAATATATGCTTTAAATGGTGAGTCAAGAAACAGCTTTTACTTGCCTTAACCGTAGCTTTGCAACAGCAGCTGATCCCTGCAGAATTCTTCCCCTTGAGCAATACACGAACTTCTCTGCAAATAACTTTGAAGAACACAGGAGGATTTCTTTGAAAATGATCAAGATCTTTCTTTAAAAACAGGTTTAAATACCGAAGGGATTAGTGGCAAGCTACTTATAATATTTAGCATGACACACTTTAAACAAGTTGCAGTATTTTAATAAAAACTCCCTTCTAACCATTTTAAATTTGTAAAGTACCAAACCTTTTTCAAAAGAAATCATTTCACCTCCTTAAAGATATTTTCAATCCATTTCAAATAAACTAGCTCGTGCATCACCCTTGGAGTCATCCGCTGGAACCTGCTACGTCACACTATTTTCTGAAAGCAATTAATTTCAACAATGCATAACATATTTTAGAAATGCCATTTTAAATAAACAATATGCATATCGTGGTCCTAAGGATTTTTGGGGCGTTACACCTATCCTCAACAAATGCACACCAGCCGCAACTGTGTGTCTAACTAAACAAGAACTTGTTTAACGTCTCTGTTCAAAGACTACAATGATAATTTTTGTGATTCACTCGCTATTCTAAATAGCTCAACTCACAAAATGTGCGAGTGAATCTGTGTGTGAGATTTTTACAATGTGAACTCTCTGTTTTTCTCTGTTTCTCACACACTAGGGAAATGCTCTACAAAAGCTGATTTAGACTTAGCAGTCGACACTCGTAGTAAGCTCCTCTCTAATGGCGGTCGACTGCTTCGTCTCTGTTTTTCTTCCCTTTTTTTTGTTGTCTCCTTTTCGTTTTTTAATCTTTTTTGTGCATCAACAACTACTACTTCTTCAATGGCGCTTCTCGTATATGTAAACTATGTTCAAATTCAATCCGTTGGACACAAGTTCTTCCCGTTTAAAGATGTTCTGTAAAGTACTGACAGGGAGTTATCCTTGTGTCCTTTCTTTTGCAGGCTTTTTGTCGTCTTGTAATTTGGCATTTATGTTCCAGCAGCTGATCGCATCTTAATGTTCTTCATCTGAGTTGTTCATCTGCTGATGCCACAATTCTCCTCACGTTCCAGCATATTTGTCTTCGCAACGGCTGATTCATAATCGCAACAGCTGATTGACGTCTTCTCTCACCAGCTGGTCTTTCTTCATCTTAACGCAACAGCTGGTCCATAACGTTCCAGCTGATTCTTAGTGTTCCAGCTGGTTCAACTTATTGCTCCAGCTGGTCCATATTCTTCTTAGCGCTCCAGTTGGTCCAGACTCTTCTCTTTAGCGCTCCAGCTGGTCCATCTTCTCCTTTAACGAATATCACAGCTGCTGCTCTACTTTGGCCTCCGCCTAATTACGAACAACTGACTCAACTTTGGACGTCTCCATTGCTAATCCAGCTGCCGTCTAAGTGATAAACCAAACCAGCTGTGAACTTTATCTTTTCTCCAGCTGATCCATATATGCGCACCAGCTGGTTCAGTTACTCCAGCTGATCCATCTTCGCGCACATCTGAACCAACTTGCATATTTTCGCATGAGACCAGTGCTACTCCCTCCGGAACGGTCCAACGAGCACAACTCATCAAAATTTTGTTTGATGACCTAAGCTGCTTTTCGGCCAAATTCCTTCATTTAGGCCTCCGAAATCGCGTTTTACTGTTTTCAGCTCTTGTTCTGCTACGGTATCTGATTCAACTTCTCTTGTTGTATTTCCAGCTAACATCTGCACACTTAGTTGAAACGTTAAACACACAATAACAGGTTTTATGTAATTCAAAACTCAGATCTGGATCTGTTATCCGGATCCATCAATCTCTCCCTTTTTTATTTACACAAAACCTCAAATAACATATGCATGAAAACAACAATTCTCTCCCTTTTTGTGGGAATCAAAAAGGGGTAGAAATCTGGTCTTCCCAATGAATTTTAAAATGAAGCTCTCCCTAAACTTACACACCAAAAACCGTGACAGCAGGAATTTTGATTTTAAAAATCAAAACAGATTTTGGGAAAAGACCATATGCAACAATATGCTATGATTTTGAAAAAGGGTGAACGAAACAAAAACTGAAACTGATGCATAAGCAGATAGCTCAAATTAATAAAGACAAAGACATCACTCTCCCTGTCTTTTATAACATAAGCTCAAAGAAACACATAGCATCAGCAGCTGAAATAATTTCCGCATACCATCAGAGAACTTTTAAAGCATTTTAAAAACAGATAGCTCAAGCGTTTTAAAATAAATGCTCGTTCAAAAACAACCTGCTCTGATACCACTTGTTAGGACCGAAAATAGGAAATTAATGCAAGCAAGCGCTGCTACTGATAAATAAAAATTTTTGCGCTGCTTTAAAGGAGCTACAATAGCTCACGGCTCTTGAACATTAAACAGAGCACCGGAGACAGATATGGTATGTAATAAAAACATGCGGAAAACACCAGAAATGAATCCTAATTTTAAAAATCGATGCAAATAGACTTATTTAAACAGAAATCTGTTCGACTGTGCAAGTGTGTGATTTGATGCGTGCTTGCTAATGTAAACATATGCGGAATAAATAACAGAATACAATACACTGCGATTTGTTTCTGGAAGGTTCCCCTTCTTCCTTCTTCAGGAAGGTTCCACTAGAATATGAGTCACCGAGCCTCGCTCCAGGAGAACTCCTATCCTCAACAAATGCGCACCAGCCGCAACTGTGTGTCTAACTAAACAAGAACTTGTTTAATGTCTCTGTTCAAATACTACAATGATAGTTTTTGTGATTCACTCGCTATTCTAAATAGCTCAACTCACGAAATGTGCGAGTGAATCTGTGTGTGAGATTTTTACAATGTGAACTCTCTGTTTTTCTCTGTTTCTCACACACTAGGGAAATGCTCTACAAAATCTGATTTAGAATTAGCATTCGACACTCGTAGTATGCTCCTCTCTAATGGCGGTCGACGGCTTCGTCTCTGTTTTTCTTCCCTTTTTGTTGTTGTCTCCTTTTCGTTTTTTAATCTTTTCTGTGCATCAACAACTACTACTTCTTCAATGGCGCTTCTCGTATATGAAGACTATGTTCAAATTCAATCCGTTGGACACAAGTTCTTCCCGTTGAAGATGTTCTGTAAAGTACTGACAGGGAGTTGTCCTTGTGTCCTTTCTTTTGCAGGCTTTTTGTCGTCTTGTAATTTGGCATTTATGTTCCAGCAGTTGATCGCTTCTTAATGTTCTTCATCTAAGTTTTTCATCAGCTGATGCCACAATTCTCCTCACGTTCCAGCAGATTTGTCTTCACAACGGCTGATTCATAATCGCAACAGCTGATTCATAATCGCAACAGCTGATTGACGTCTTCTCGCACCAGCTGGTCTTTCTTCATCTTAACGCAACAGCTGGTCCATAACGTTCCAGCGGATTCTTAGTGTTCCAGCTGGTTCAACTTATTGCTCCAGCTGGTCCATATTCTTCTTAGCGCTCCAGATGGTCCAGACTCTTCTCCTTAGCGCTCCAGCTGGTCCATCTTCTCCTTTAGAGAATATCAAAGCTGCTGGTCTAATTTGGCCTCCGCCTAATTACGAACAACTGACTCAACTTTGGACGTCTCCATTGCTAATCCAGCTGCCGTCTAAGTGATAAACAAAACCAGCTGTGAACTTTATCTTTTCTCCAGCTGATCCATCTTTACACACCAGCTGGTTCAGTTGGTCCATCTGATCTATCTTCGCGCACATCTGAACCAACTTGCATATTTTCGCATGAGACCAGTGCTAGTCCCTCCGGAACGGTCCAACGAGCACAACTCATCAAACTTAGTTTGATGATCTAAGCTGCTTTTCAGCCAAATTCCTTCATTTAGGCCTCCGAAATCGCGTTTTACTGTTTTCAGCTCTTGTTCTGCTACGGTATCTGATTCAACTTCTCTTGTTGTATTTCCAGCTAACATCTGCACACTTAGTAGAAACGTTAAAAACACAATAACAGGTTTTCTGTAATTCAAAACTCAGATCTGGATCTATTATCCGGATCCATCAATCTCTCCCTTTTTGATTTACACAAAACCTCAAATAACCTATGCATGAAAAGAACAATTCTCTCCCTTTTTGTGGGAATAAAAAAGGGGTAGAAATCTGGTCTTCCCGATGAATTTTAAAATGAAGCTCTCCCTACACTGCCACACCAAAAACCGTGACAGCAGGAATTTTGATTTTGAAAATGAAAACAGATTATGGGAAAAGACCATATGCAACAATATGCTATGATTTTGAAAAAGGGCGAACGAAACAAAAACTGAAAACTGATGCATAAGCAGATAGCTCAAATTAATAAAGACAAAGACATCACTCTCCCTGTCTTTTATAACATAAGCTCAAAGAAACACATAGCATCAGCAGCTGAAATAATTTCCGCATACCATCAGAGCACTTTTAAAGCATTTTAAAAACAGATAGCTCAAGCGTTTTAAAATAAATTCTCGTTCAAGAACAACCTGCTCTGATACCACTTGTTAGGACCGAAAATAGGAAATTAATGCAAGCAAGCGCTGCTATTGATAAATAAAAATTTTTGCGCTACTTTAAAGGAGCTACAACAGCTCACGGCTCTTGAACATTAAACAAAGCACCGGAGACAGATCTGGTATGTAATAAAAACATGCGGAAAACACCAGAAATGAATCCTAATTTTAAAACTCGATGCAAACAGACTTCTTTAAACAGAAATCTGTTCGACTGTGCAAGTGTGTGATTTGATGCATGCTTGCTAATGTAAAATGCATATGCGGAATAAATAACAGAATACAATACACTGCGATTTGTTTCTGGAAGTTCGGACATCAATGTCCTACGTCTCCCCTTCTTCCTTCTTCAGGAAGGTTCCACTAGAATATGAGTCACCGAGCCTCGCTCCAGGTGAACTCCTATCCTCAACAAATGCACACCAGCCGCAACTTTGTGTCTAACTAAACAAGAACTTGTTTAACGTCTCTGTTCAAAGACTACAATGATAGTTTTTGTGATTCACTCGCTATTCTAAATAGCTCAACTCACGAAATG
The DNA here is from genome assembly GCA_001598015.1 of Dorcoceras hygrometricum. Classification (NCBI taxonomy): domain Eukaryota; kingdom Viridiplantae; phylum Streptophyta; class Magnoliopsida; order Lamiales; family Gesneriaceae; genus Dorcoceras; species Dorcoceras hygrometricum. Next base: position 245,987 of record KQ991090.1, on the reverse strand, counting down.
TGCGAGTGAATCTGTGTGTGAGATTTTTACAATATGAACTCTCTGTTTTTATCTGTTTCTCACACACTAGGGAAATGCTCTACAAAAGCTGATTTAGACTCAGCAGTCTACACCCGTAGTAAGCTCCTCTCTAATGGCGGTCGACTGCTTCATCTCTGTTTTTCTTCCCTTTTTGTTGTTGTCTCCTTTTCGTTTTTTTAATCTTTTCTGTGCATCAACAACTACTACTTCTTCAATGGCGCTTCTCGTATATAAAGCCTATGTACGAATTCAATCCGTTGGACACAAGTTCTTCCCGTTGAAAGATGTTCTGTAAAGTACTGACAGGGATTTTTCCTTGTGTCCTTCTTTTGCAGGCTTTTTGTAGTCTTGTAATTTTGCATTTATGTTCCAGCAGCTGATCGCATCTTAATGTTCTTCATCTGAGTTGTTCATCAGCTGATGCCACAATTCTCCTCACGTTCCAGCTGATTTGTCTTCGCACCGGCTGATTCATAATCGCAACAGCTGATTGACGTCTTCTCGCACCAGCTGGTCTTTCTTCATCCTAACGCAATAGCTGGTCCATAACGTTCCAGCTGATTCTTAGTGTTCCAGCTGGTTCAACTTATTGCTCCAGCTGGTCCATCTTCTTCTTAGCGCTCCAGCTGGTCCAGACTCTTCTCCTTAGCGCTCCAGCTGGTCCATCTTCTCCTTTTGCGAATATCACAGCTGCTGGTCTAATTTGGCCTCCGCCTAATTACGAACAACCGACTCAACTTGGGACGTCTCCATTGCTAATCCAGCTGTCGTCTATGTGATAAACCAAACCAGCTGTGAACTTTATCTTTTCTCCAGCTGATCCAGCTTTGCGCACCAGCTGGTTCAGTTGCTCCAGCTGATCCATCTTCGCGCACATCTGAACCAACTTGCATATTTTTGCATGAGACCAGTGATACTCCCTCCGGAACTGTCCAACGAGCACAACTCATCAAACTTTGTTTGATGATCTAAGCTGCTTTTCGGACAAATTCCTTCATTTAGGCCTCCGAAATCGCGTTTTACTGTTTTCAGCTCTTGTTCTGCTATGGTATCTGATTCAACTTCTCTTGTTGTATTTCCAGCTAACATCTGCACACTTAGTAGAAACGTTGAAAACACAATAACAGGTTCTGTGTAATTCAAAACTCAGATCTGGATCTGTTATCCGGATCCATCAATCTCTCCCTTTTTGATTTACACAAAACCTCAAATAACATATGCATGAAAACAACAATTCTCTCCCTTTTTGTGGAAATCAAAAAGGGGTAGAAATATGGTCTTCTCGATGAATTTTAAAATGAAGCTCTACACTGCCACACCAAAAACCGTGACAGCAG
>KQ991090.1:225902-244577 GCA_001598015.1 Dorcoceras hygrometricum | reverse complement strand
AAATACGAGGTCAAGCCTCAGTACGAAGAGCCATCAAAACAGCAAATCATGCAACATGCTATATCTCAAGTTATGAAATGCATGAGGCTGTCAAAGGAATCGGTCATCTAGGCCAGTGATCAATTTGGCAAATCAACTCAGGCGAGCCTCTAACCCCAACCGGTGCATCGACCGGGGGGAATCATCGGTCCGTGATATTCTGGTCTGGCCACTCAAATTAACCCATCACAGCTCGGTGGTATTCTGACACAACCAAACAGTCGGTCCACCACTCCGATGATAGCGTTGGACCTTTCTGGAACGACACATCTGTCGACCGGTCACAACGTGGCTCTATCTCAGGTCATCAATAAATCAAATCTGGCTCAAGATGTATGCATGAATTGTCAATCACTATTCAATTCAAAATGCATGCTATTCAGTTCAAATGCATACAATTCACAATACATGAAACAAGACATATAATCAATCAATTCATCATGCTTGCCTCATGTAAACACATAACAACAATTCATAACCCGAATTATAGCCATGCTCAAAGCTGTTAAGAACTGCAAAATTCGTACCTCAATGTCAGGCCCCGTGCTAATTACTCAAGATAATAGCACAATTAAGCATATAATCACGGAAGCGCAAAAATCGAGCTTAAAAATTTTCGAAATAAATTAGGCCTGAACTTAAAATCATACATTCAAAATATTCATAATCAAAATATGAGTTGACTCAGACTCACATAAAACAGGTAACACAATTATCAATTCAAATACAGATCCTCAAAATACCTAAGACACGGGGCATCCCCCGGGTTCGATACATAAATAAAATAACTGGGACTCATGGAAATGGGGATCGACCAGCTGAACCTCCACTCTGTCCAGCTTGGTTACCTGAAGATCTTGCAAATGGGCAACGCATACCCAAATAACACAAAAGCAGGAAAACAAATACGAGGTCAAGCCTCAGTACGAAGAGCTATCTAAACTGCTAACATGCAACATGATATAATCAATGCCATGAATGCATGAGGGCTATCAAAGATCGGATAGCTAGACCAGCAAGTCAACTGGCAATCACATCAATCGAGCCTCTATACCACGCACAGCAAGTCAGCCGGTGGAAATCATCGGTCCGTGATCTTCAGGGTCCATCAACCCATCATAGCTCGGTGGTAGACACTCGAATCCAATCGTCACCACTCCGATGATAGCGTTGGAATTTTCAGGCACGACAACTCAGTCGGCCAGTCACAACGTGGCTCTAATCTCGGGTCATCAATCAATCTGTCAGGCTCAATATGTATGCATGTATGCCAATCAATTATCAATGCACAATGCATACATTAATTCATACGTGAAACAGAATGTACAATTCAATCAATTCAACAAACTGTAACACGTAAAATCATATAATCACATCAGCAGGTTCGCAACATCAATCATAGTCATGTTCATGCTATAAGCTGCTAAATCTGCTCAATTCGTACTTTCAATCCTCAAATTCTACCTCACAGATTCCTCAAATGCACGACAGGACTTTCTGGAAGCTGGAATCTGTTTCAAGGCATCAAAATCAGCTTAATTCAAGCATAAATCAGAACCTGTACACTCTAATACCTACAGCCAGAACTATACTCGAGTTCTAAACAATTCTATGCAGGTATTAGCTACTAGACAAAGCTCAATTCAATGAGCATTGGTCACCCCGAAGCTTAAACCAGCAGGAGAACACACGAAACAGACTTCTCCAAAAAGATTCGAACACTAGTATCTTCGCGTTTCTATTCCAACGCTAATTCAGGTCCTCAAATGGGTAGCAATCGAAAAATCTAGGCAAGGTGAACTCAGCGTCACCAAAATCATCAAAAACAGAGGTTGGAATTGGCAGAAATCTCAAGAAGAAGCGTTCGAGTGAACAGTATCGAACAAGGGTTTGGATAAGAAGATAAGAAATATCGGGTTCTAAAATATTTCTAAGTGTCGATCAACACTTCTATATATAATCCTCAAATCCAACGTCTGCTGGTCACAAAAATAATCAGTCGTCGTGAACAGTAGAAATCTGCTAACCAAAACCAGTCGTTGCCCACAACAAAACCAGGCGCAACAAAGAGTCGATGCATTCTCAAAAGAACATCAAAACGACACCGTTCCAACTAACTCAAACGACGTCGCAGAGCTTCACCAGCTGGCAACATATATCTCTTGTGAAGCAACCAAAAGCTAGTAACAGATCCGTACAAAAACCCATCAGTCGACTGGTTACGTAAAACAAGCCAAAACGACGACGCGTCAACTAATCCAAACGACCCCGTAACAATTACGTAAGCATTTGTGCCAACAGCTGGTCACCCAGTCGCAACGCATTCCTCATAACAAATCTCTCGCGGCTGGTACCAGTCGCAACACTCGAAACGCAGAGTTTCGACTTATTAAAATGATGTCGCTCTACCTCTGCGACTGGTTCTTCAAACCATCAGCTGGTCGCTCCTTTACTCACGCATCTGCTGGTCCAGTAGTCAACACTCAAAAATGTTGACCAACACGTGTCGCTCTCTCGCTAACTCTCGCGCTAAATGCAACGTCTGCCAGCAGCAACCTCTACAATCAAAACGACGACGTACGTCTCACACGCTACAGTAACTATCTATATCAAATTTCACCAGCTGCAAGCTACAGTACCGTTGACCCGCGTTGACTACCAAAATTGCTACGGCTGATTCAATACTTAGAGAAATTCGACAAGTCTAATTCCTGTGACTACTCCTACAAAAATTTGATTAATCACTATTCGAATTTCTCAATCCACACATTCTCCCCACCTTAAGAGATTTCGTCCTTGAAATCAAAGGCAAACTCAGGGAAGAATCCAATCAATTTATCGCAACAGCATAACACAAAACGGAAATTCATCTGCTACAAATCCAAGAGTTCAAGATAACTGAACAATTCACAAACAAGAATTAAGGAAAACACAACCAAAACCAAAAATTAATACATCTATCTACTCAAACAGATGCGGCCATTCTCGTTGTATCTTCTCTTCCGGTTCCCAAGTTGCTTCTTCTCTGCCATGCTTGCTCCATTGGACCATCACCAACGGAACCACTTTGTTCCTCAGCTGCTTCTCCTTCCTATCCAAAATCTGAACTGGATATTCAACATAACTCAAGGCAGAATCTATCTCAACTTCAACGGTTCTCAACACATGGGACGGATCTGGCTCATATTTCCTCAACATTGACACATGAAAAACGTCGTGCATCGCTGCTAACTCATCAGGCAGTCTCAATCGATAAGCCAATTGTCCAATCCGTTCGATAATCTCAAAGGGACCAACGAATCTAGGAGATAATTTGCCTTTAAATCTAAAGCGCATCACGCTCTTGAAAGGAGAAAATTTCAGAAATACTTTATCGCCAACCTCAAATTCCAACGGTCGACGTCTTCGGTTAGCATAGCTAGAGAAACGGTCTTGAGCAGCTTTCATTCTACTCCGAATCAAATCAATCTGATCCTTCATGTGCTACACAAACTCAGGGGTAGAAAGCTGTCTCTCACCAACTTCTTCCCAACAGATTGGAGATCTGCATTTTCGACCATACAACGCCTCAAACGGAACCATTCCGATAGTCACCTGGTAGCTGTTATTATACGAAAACTCAACTAAGGACAAGGAATCCTGCCAGACACCACTGAAATCGATCACCACGGCACGCAACATATCCTCTAAAGTATGAATAGTCCGCTCAGACTGGCCATATGTCTGTGGCTGATAGGCTGTACTCATAGCCAATCTCGAACCCATCGCTGCTTGCAAGCTCTTCCAAAATCGGGAAGTCAACCTTGGATCTCTGTCAGACACTATCAAAACCGGAACTCCATGCAATCTACCCACATGGTCGATATACAGTTTTGCCATTTTCTTCATGGAACACCTCACATCATAGGGAATGAAATGGGCAGACTTCGAAAGTCTATCAATCACCACCCAAATAGCATCGTATCCCTTGCTCGATCGAGGTAGATGAGTCACAAAATACATAGCAATGTGCTCCCAATTTCATTGGGGCACCTCCAAACTCTGTAGCAATCCACCAGGTCTCATTCTCTCAGCGTTGACCTGTTGGAAATTCAGACATCTAGCAACAAAACCAGAGATGTCGCTCTTCATACCTGCCCACCAGTAGTGAGACTTCAAGGCATGGTACATCTTTCTCTCGTCCGAATGCACACTATACCGGCTACAATGTGCATCATTCATAAGGATCTCCTTCAAATCGATCAAGTTCGGAACCACCAATCTTCCTTGAAATCTCAGACACCCATCAGAAGAAACAGAGAAATCATCAGACTGATCGCTTCGGGCCTTAATCTTCAACTCATGAACATATGGATCAGTCCTCTGTGCCTCTCTGATGGCACTCACAATCTATGGTTCCACCTGAATCGAAGAAACAATAAAGTACTGCTCACCCGGCTGAAAACACCAACCAGAAGTACTCAACTGCTCATAGACTTTAGAGACACTCAAAGAAGAAAGCATCGCAGGCTGGGTCTTCCTACTCAATGCGTCGGCAACTGAGTTCATCCGCCCAGGCTGATACTGAATCTCACATTTAAGTCCTTGAGCAATTCCATCCATCGTCGCTGCCTCATATTCAGATCAGACTGCGTGAAGATATACTTCAGGCTCTTGTGGTCGGTGTACACCACAAATTCTTCACCATACAGATAGTGCCGCCAAATCTTCAAAGCAAACACTATCGCAGCCAACTCCAAATCATGAACAGGGTACCTCGTCTCTTGAGGCTTCAGCTGTCGAGACGCATAGGCAATCACGTACCCGTTCTGCATCAGCACGCATCCTAAACCGTTGAGAGAAGCATCGGAGCACACCACAAATCCTCCGGATCCAGACGGTAGAGCCAAAACAAGAGCAGTAGTCAACTTCTCCTTCAACTTCTGAAAACTGTACTCGCACTCATCAGTCCACACAAATCTCTTATCCTTCTGAGTCAACTGAGTCAAAGGCCTGGCTATCGAAGAAAAATTCTCTATAAAACGCCTGTAATAGCCAGCCAATCCCAAGAAACTACGGATCTCTGACACGTTCCTAGGTCTCTCCAAGTTAAGAACTGCTTTGAACTTACTCGGATCCACCGAAATCCCTTGCGCCGAAATCACGTGACCCAAAAAGATAACCCGATCTAGCCAAAATTCACACTTGCTGAACTTGGCGTACAATTGTGAGTCTCTCAATCTCTGTAACACCAGTCTCAAATGCTCCTTATGCTCTCTCAAGCTCCTCGATACACCAAGATGTCATCTATGAAGACGATCACAAACCGATCGATTTACTCACTGAAGACGCGATTCATCAAATCCATGAACACAGCTAGGGCATTAGTTAACCCAAACGGCATGATCAGAAACTCATAATGCCCATATCGAGTCCGGAAAGCTGTCTTCGCAACGTCAGCGTCTCTAATCTGCAACTGGTGATAACCAGAGCGCAAATCAATCTTTGAGTAAACGATCGATCCCTGCAACTGATCTAACAAGTCATCAATCCTCGGCAAAGGATACTTGTTCTTCACCGTCGCTTTATTCAGCTGTCGAAAGTCCACACACATCCTCATAGATCCATCCTTCTTCTTCACAAAAAGAATCGGAGCTCCCCAAGGCGACATACTCGGTCTGATGAAGCCTTTATCCAAGAGATCTTTCAACTGGTCCTTCAACTCTTTCAACTCTGCTGGCGCCAACCGGTAAGGAGCTCTAGAAATCGGGGCAGTACCGGGCACCAACTCAATGCTGAAATCGATCTCACGTCTTGGAGGGTATCCAGGAATCTCATCTGTAAATACGTCGAGAAACTCTCGAACGATCGGAATATCACTCAACTCCAATCGTGGCTCTTGGGAACTGTCAAGCGCATAGATCATGAATCTCGCATTACCTAGAGATAGCAGGCTAAACATCTCCATGGCGGAAACTAGTGGAATCTTCGAGCGCGAATCAGCACCATATAACTTCCACTTCTATCCTGAGTCGGGGCGAAATCTCACCACACCATGAAAACAATCGACCGTAGCCTTATAACTAGATAACACGTCCATCCCCAAGATGCAATCAAAATATCTCATTCCCAAAACAATCAGATTGGACACCAAAACGTGCTCATCAAATCGAAGCACACAATCCAACACCACTTCACGGGACCACAGATTTACACCAGCAGGGGTAGATACGGAAACAACATCACACAATGGGGAAGAACTCAACCCATTCTCACAAACAAACAACTGAGAAATAAAAGAGTGTGATGCACCAGTGTCAAATAAAACTCTCGCAGGATAATAAAAAACAGAGCATGTACCTGCGATCATCATGCCAGGCACCTGCTCAGCCTGCTCTCTAGTCAAAGCGTTCGCCTGAGCCTGCAGGGGAATCTGGAACTGAGGTCTCTGAGGTTCTCCAAACCTAGACAGTCCACTAGGCTGAAATCCAGATCGCTGAGTAGGAGCGGGAAACTGCGGTCTCTGAGATGAATCACCAGCTGATCCCTGCTGTGAAGGAATCGAAGACTGACCCCTCAACAGAGGACACACTCTAAGGAAGTGTCCTGGCTGTCCACAGTTTCGGCAGGACCCCTGAACTCCACGACACTGCGAAGTCGGATGCCTTCCTCCGCACTGTCCACACGTCATGCCACTAGAACCGCTGCCAGAACCACTGCCAGAACTAGAACTCACAGAACCAGAGGAACTCGAATCCGCCTTCTTCTTGAACTGTTTCCCTCGAGGTCAAAATCTCTGGCGGTTCGACTATTGCTGCTGCTGCTGCGACCCCTGAGGAGAATAGAAAGATTGCGATGCATCCTGAACAAACTGATAGGTGCGTCCAGTAGTCGGCTGAATCGGAGCCTCAACCTCCATCAAACTCTCCTCAATATCCACTGCTCGGTTCACCGCATCAATATAGGTCGCAGGCGAACCAGACAAAACCATCCGGTACAAATCAGGCCTCAAGCCTTTCAAAAACTTATTCCTCTTGATCCTCTCTTGGTTGGCAACGTGTGGCACAAAGACCAAAAGCGCAGAAAATTGTCGGGCATACTAAGCCACTCGCATGCTGCCCTGCCTCAGATTATCGAACTCCCGCTCCCGGCTGTTATAGAAGGACTTTGGGGTATACTCCTGTTGAAAGGCCTCGCAGAATCTCTCCCAAGTGATCACAGCCCCACTATCACGAAGGATACAGGAAGTACCCCTCCACCAGCGCTGTGCATTGTCTCTCAGATGCAACACCGCCAGCTTCAGTCTTTTCTCGGGAGCGTACTCCAGAGTGTCGAACAATTCCTCCATCTGAGCTAACCAAGCCTCAGCCATCGCACCGTCCTCTAATGCAGAAAACGTCGGAGGGTTCGTCAGCTGAAACCTAGCTAAGACCAACTCCATCCCGCCTATCTGTCTAGTAACATCCTCGACCTGATGAACATCATCATCACTACCTGCCCTAGACTCCTCCTCAGTACGTCTAGTTGCCCTACCTCTTCCTCTTCTCGGTGGCATCTAAACAAGTCTAGAGGTAAGATCTCACAGCAGATAGATATATCACATAGACAGATAAAAGATCACATAAGTCACAGAGTCAATCAAAATCAAATCAAAACTCTGTGCCTAGACTCAAGTGTGATCAAAGAAAATCGAGCTTATGCCAGATTAAGCTCAGATACCAAAAATGTCAGGCCCCGTGCTAATTACTCGAGATAATATCACAATTAAGCACATAATCATGGAAGCGCAAAAATCGGGCTTAAAAATTTTTGAAATAAATTAGGCCTGAACTTAAAATCATACATTCAAAATATTCATAATCAAAATATGAGTTAACTCAGACTCACATAAAACAGGTAACACAATTATCAATTCAAATACAGATCCCCAAAAATACATAAGACACGGGGCATCCCCCGGGTTCGATACATAAATAAAATAACTTGGACTCATGGAAATGGGGATCGACCAGCTGAACCTCCACTCTGTCCAGCTTGGTTACCTGAAGATCTTTCAAATGGGTAACGCAGACCCAAACAACACAAAATCAAGAAAACAAATACGATGTCAAGCCTCAGTACGAAGAGCTATCTAAACAGCTAACATGCAACATGCTATAATCAATGACATGAATGCATGAGGGCTATCAAAGATCGGATCGCTAGACCAGCAAGTCAACTGGGAATCACATCAATCGAGCCTCTATACCACGCACAGCAAGTCAGTCGGTGGAAATCAACGGTCCGTGATCTTCAGGGTCCGTCGACCCATCACAGCTCGGTGGTAGACACTCGAATCCTATCGTCACCACTCCGATGATAGCGTTGGACTTTTCAGGCACGACAACTCAGTCGGCCAGTCACAACGTGGCTCTAATCTCGGGTCATCAATCAATCTATCAGGCTCAATATGTATGCATGTATGCCAATCAATCATCAATGCACAATGCATAGATTAATTCATACGTGAAACAAAATGTACAATTCAATCAATTCAACAAACTGTAACACGTAAAATCATATAATCACATTAGTAGGTTCGCAACATCAAAAATAGTCATGTTCATGCTCTAAGCTGCTAAATCTGCTCAATTCGTACCTTCAATCCTCAAATTCTACCTCACAGATTCCTCAAATGCACGACAGGACTTTCTGGAAGCTATAATCTGTTTCAAAGCCTCAAAATCAGCTTAATTCAAGCATAAATCAGAACCTGTACACTCTAATACCTACGGCCAGAACTATACTAGAGTTCTAAACAATTCTATGCAGGTATTAGCTACTAGACAAAGCTCAATTCAACGAGAATTGCTCACCCCGAAGCTTAAACTGTTGAGGTGCAATAATTTTCCCTGCTAGGTAGAGCGATCGAAACGTGGCGCTTGTGTTGCTATACGGTTTAAAAGATTGGAGTTGCACCGTTACCACCAGCTATAGCTTTTGGTAAAGCGGCAAGCGCTCGGTCCTACAATTGGTATCAGAGCCAAGGTCACGGGTTCGATTCCCATTGATTGCAAGGAGTGCAATTATTGTGAGGGGGATTGTTGAGGTGCAATAATTGCCCCTACTAGGTAGAGCGATCGAAACGTGGCGCTTGTGTTGCTATACGGTTTAAAATATTAGAGCTGCACCGTTACCACCAGCTATAGCTTTTGGTAAAGCGGAAAGCGCTCGTTCCTACATAAACCAGCAGGAGAACACACGAAACTGACTTCTCCAAAAAGCTTCGAACACCAGTATCTTCGCGCTTCTATTCCAACGCTAATTCAGGTCCTCAAATGGGTAGCAATCGAAAGAGCTAGGCAAGGCGAACTCAGCGTCACCAAAATCATCAAAAACAGAGGTTGGAATTGGAAGAAATCTCAAGAAGAAGCGTTCGAGTGAACAGTATCGAACAAGGGTTTGGATAAGAAGATAAGAAATATCGGGTTCTAAAATATTTCTAAGTGTCGATCAACACTTCTATATATAATCCTCAAATCCAACGTCTGCTGTTCACAAAAATAATCAGTCGTCGTGAACAGTAGAAATCTGCTAACCAAAACCAGTCGTTGCCCACAACAAAACCAGGCGCAACAAAGAGTCGATGCATTCTCAAAAGAACATCAAAACGACACCGTTCCAACTAACTCAAATGACGTCGCAGAGCTTGACCAGCTGGCAACATATATCTCTTGTGAAGCAACCAAAAGCTTGTAACGGATCCCTACAAAAACCCATCAGTCGACTGGTTACGTAAAACAAGCCAAAACGACGACGCGTCAACTAATCCAAACGACGCCGTAACAATTACGTAAGCATTTGTGCCAACAGCTGGTCACCCAGTCGCAACGCATTCCTCATAACAAATCTCTCGCGGCTGGTACCAGTCGCAACACTCAAAACGCAGAGTTTCGACTTATTAAAACGACGTCTCTCTACCTCTGCGACTGGTTCTTCAAACCATCAGCTGGTCGCTCCTTTACTCACGCATCTGCTGGTCCAGTAGTCAACACTCAAAAATGTTGACCAACACGTGTCTCTCTCTCACTAACTCTCGCGCTAAATGCAACGTCTGCCAGCATCAACCCCTACAATCAAAACGACGACATACGTCTCACACGCTACAGTAACTATCTATATCAAATTTCACCAGCTGCAAGCTACAGTACCGTTGAACCGTGTTGACTACCAAAATTGCTACGGCTGATTCAATACTTAGAGAAATTCGACAACTATAATTCCTGTGACTAATCCTACAAAAATCTGATTAATCACTATTCGAATTTCTCAATCCTCACATCTCTGTTCCAAGACTACGATGATAGTTTTTGTGATTCACTCGCTATTCTCAATAGCTCAACTCACAAAATGTGCGAGTGAACCTGTGTGTGAGATTTTTACAATGTGAACTCTCTGTTTTTCTCTGTTTCTCCCACACTAGGGAAATGCTCTACAAAAGCTAATTTAGACTCAGCAGTCGACACTCGTAGTAAGCTCCTCTCTAATGGCGGTCGACTGCTTCGTCTCTGTTTTTCTTCCCTTTTTGTTGTTGTCTCATTTTCGTTTTTTTAATCTTTTCTGTGCATCAACAACTACTACTTCTTCAATGGCGCTTCTCGTATATAAAGCCTATGATCAAATTCAATCCGTTGGACACAAGTTCTTCCCGTTGAAAGATGTTCTGTAAAGTACTGACAGGGAGTTGTCCTTGTGTCCTTTCTTTTGCAGGCTTTTTGTCGTCTTGTAATTTGGCATTTATGTTCCAGCAACTGATCGCTTCTTAATGTTCTTCATCTGAGTTGTTCATCAGCTGATGCCACAATTCTCCTCACGTTCCAGCTGATTTGTCTTTGCAACGGCTGATTCATAATCGCAACAGCTGATTGACGTCTTCTCGCACCAGCTGGTCTTTCTTCATCTTAACGCAACAGCTGGTCCATAACGTTCCAGCTGATTCTTAGTGTTCCAGCTGGTTCAACTTATTGCTCCAGCTGGTCCATATTCTTCTTAGCGCTCCAGCTGGTCCAGAATCTTCTCCTTAGCGCTCCAGCTGGTCCATATTCTCCTTTAGCGAATACCACAGCTGCTGGTGTAATTTGGCCTCCGCCTAATTACGAACAACTGACTCAACTTTGGACGTCTCCATTGCTAATCCAGCTGCCGTCTAAGTGATAAACCAAACCAGCTATGAACTTTATCTTTTCTCCAGCTGATCCATCTTTGCGCACCAGCTGGTTCAGTTGCTCCAGCTGATCCATCTTCGCGCACATCTGAACCAACTTGCATATTTTCGCATGAGACCAGTGCTACTCCCTCGAAACGGTCGAACGAGCACAACTCATCAAACAATGTTTGATGACCTAATCAGCTTTTCGGCCAAATTCCTTCATTTAGTCCTCCGAAATCGCGTTTTACTGTTTTCAGCTCTTGTTCTGCTACGGTATCGGATTCAAATTCTCTTGTTGTATTTCCAGCTAATATCTGCGCACTTAGTAGAAACGTTAAAAACACAATAACAGGTTTTGTGTAATTCAAAACTCAGATCTGGATCTGTTATCCGGATCCATCAATATCTCCATTTTTGATTTACAAAAAACCTCAAATAACATATGCATGGAAACAACAATTCTCTCCCTTTTTGTGAGAATCAAAAAGGGGTAGAAATCTGGTCTTCCCGATGAATTTTAAAATGAAGCTCTCCCTACACTGCCACACCAAAAACCATGACAGCAGGAATTTTGATTTTGAAAATCAAAACATATTTTGGGAAAAGACCATATGCAACAATATTCTATGATTTTGAAAAAGGGCGAAGGAAACAAAAACTGAAAACTGATGCATAAGCAATAGCTCAAATTAATAAAGACAAAGACATCACTCTCCCTGTCTTTTATAACATAAGCTCAAAGAAACACATAGCATCAGCAGCTGAAATAATTTCCGCATACCATCAGAGCACTTTTAAAGCATTTTAAAAACAGATAGCTCAAGCGTTTTAAAATAAATGCTCATTCAAGAACAACCTGCTCTGATACCACTTGTTAGGACCGAAAATAGGAAATTAATGCAAGCAAGCGCTGCTACTGATAAATAAAAATTTTTGCGCTGCTTTAAAGGAGCTACAATAACTCACGGTTCTTGAACATTAAATAGAGCACCGGAGACAGATCTGGTATGTAATAAAAACATGCGGAAAACACCAGAAATGAATCCTAATTTTAAAACTCGATGCAAACAGATTTCTTTAAACAGAAATCTGTTCGACTGTGCAAGTGTGTGATTTGATGCGTGCTTGCTAATGTAAAATTCATATGCGGAATAAATAACAGAATACAATACACTGCGATTTCTCCCCTTCTTCCTTCTTCCGGAAGGTTCCACTAGAATATGAGTCACCGAGCCTCGCTCCAGGTGAACTCCTGTCCTCAACAAATGCACACCAGCCGCAACTGTGTGTCTAACTAAACAAGAACTTGTTTAACGTCTCTCTTCAAAGACTACAATGATAGTTTTTGTGATTCACTCGCTATTCTATATAGCTCAACTCACGAAATGTGCGAGTGAATCTGTGTGTGAGATTTTGACAATGTGAACTCTCTGTTTCTCTATTTCTCACACACTAGGGAAATGCTCTACAAAAGCTGATTTAGACTCAGCAGTCGACACTCGTAGTAAGCTTCTCTCTAATGGAGGTCGACTGATTCGTCTCTGTTTTTCTTCCCTTTTTGTTGTTGTCTCCTTTTCGTTTTTTTAATTTTTTCTGTGCATCAACAACTACTACTTCTTCAATGGCGCTACTCGTATATAAAGCCTATGATCAAATTCAATCTGTTGGACACAAGTTCTTCCCGTTGAAAGATGTTCTGTAAAGTACTGACAGGGAGTTATCCTTGTGTCCTTTCTTTTGCAGGCTTTTTGTCGTCTTGTAATTTGGCATTTGTGTTCCAGCAGCTGATCGCTTCTTAATGTTCTTCATCTGAGTTGTTCATCAGCTGATGCTGGCATACAATGGCGGATCCGGATCCCGTTTCCTGGGGGCGCAGCGGAAATCAAAAATTGCCCCGAGAAACGTTCAATACGTTCAAAAATCAATAAACATTCATAGGGCATTTATCGAATTGCTACCTTGCTGGTGTCTAGGCGCCTGGCTCCGACCAGTTTCACGAGGAAACCGGCACTTCAAACGATAGGCGGCGGTAGATCGTCAATCAGGTCCACGACCGGAAACAATCTTCCTCCGTCAATCTGCACTAGAAGATGTGATGGATTTTTGCCACGGACGGAATCACCTCGAAAAGCTAACAAGTCCGACCACCTTATGGACGGCGGCGACGCGGCGGCGCTATGGCGGAGGAGCGGCGGCCGTGAGGTGGAGGAGAGGAGAGGCGGCCGATTCCATGCTTTTGAGGCTAGGGTTTGTGTAATGTCTCTTATGATTAAGCCCTAAACCAACTTAACTTAATAAAGATGGTAGATGGGCTTGAACCGGCCCAATGGGGTCATACCCAGGTCCATATGAACATTCCGTTCATTTAAATCACTGCGGTTTCATCATAACTCCGATCGACGATCAGATCGGATCGATCGACTCAGTTTCCAAAACTGAACGTTATGATATGAAAAACAATTTTTCAGATTTCCTAGTCCAAAATGACAGTTTTGCCCCTCAACAGTGGAAATCTCAATTTCAACCCTGTTGACTTTTAGGAAGTCGCACTCCCTAAAATCCTCTTCCTATGCTCAACACATTGAGCTCAGTTTTCGTGCGGGAATCATGAATCCAGTACTTGTGTGTCCCTCAATGGTTCAGGGATACAGCTAGCCGTGGGCCCACAACCATTGTGGCTCAGAAATCACAATTTCGGACTTGCCCAACGGATCATGGTAAAGCGCCTAGCAACATCGCCCCATGATCCCCTAGGTATCACTGATAGTGCCTGCAAGAACCAGTTGGTCATGGTTAGCGTACAGTACGATCCTTTCAACACATATATCCCGATCAGATCAACGACCATTGGTAAATCGAGAGTCGCTAAAGATCCGATAGCTATGCATACATCTTGGAGATCGAATAGTGACATCACGAGTGTAACTAGGTAAACCCATTTACCTAAAACACATCCAGTACTCTGGCCAGAGATTTAAACACTATTATCCCCTCAGATAGCATAGGATATCCACGCATGAAAGCGAGCGGTGAATCCTCGACAACGAAGCATCGACTCCTACATGCATCGGGACCTCACCCAATCCCACCGCCTAATGACCCCAAGTGAGTAGGCAAACGGGTCAAATTGAGATGCCTATCATGTAGAGTCTCAATGACGTTTCGAGTAGTGAGGACTAATCAGTACAACCAAGACATCGGACATATCCACTCGACAAATGGTAACCACTTGGAAATTTCGAACGAGGGTAGTTCGATAGATCACCAGGTCACTATCCATATGCATGCTCAGAATATCACAATGTTCCCTACCAATGGAACATGGTACTTCACATCGCAGATGCTAGTCTCAAGCTCGGGTGGTCTTATCCTCATTTTGACGGTCCAATCGACTAGGAACGAATTCAGAATGCACAGTGACTATTAGATGTGTTTCATGATGGCCATCATATCCACTATCACATCTAACATACACTATAGTGCATTCTAGGTCTTTATCCAAAAAAATTGTTAACATCATATAACATAATGAAAATAAAGAATGCCATAAAGAAATGCGAATATCATATATAAAGATTGTCATGTACAAGAGTCTATAAAACCTACACGCCACAAGTTGGCTAGTTGGGCATCTACTCTAACAATCTCCCACTTGCCCTATAGCCAACTACTCATCAGACGCAGTCCCATTGATTCGTGATGTTTTTCAAAAAACGGTCCTGGAAAGGGCTTCGTAAGTGGATCAGCAATGTTGTCCGCAGAGGCGACTCTTTCAACTGCTATGTCACCTGTAGCCACAATATCCCGGATTATGTGGTATTTCCTCAGTATATGTTTGGATCTTTGATGAGACCTAGGCTCCTTTGCTTGCGCAACGTCACCCGTGTTGTCGCAGTACACCGGGACTGGACCAACTCCATCATGAATGACGCCCAAATCTTGGACGAAATTCCTCATCCAAACGGCCTCCTTAGCAGCAGCTGATGCTGCAATGTACTCAGCCTCAGTGGTTGAATCCGCGATGGTGTCTTGCTTGGAACTCTTCCAAGAGACAGCAACACCATTGAGCATAAATACAAGTCCAGAGGCAGACTTCGAATCATCTACGTCACATTGGAAGCTAGAATCAGTGTAGCCTTCCAATTTCAGTTCACCACCCCCATAGACCATGAACATATTCTTAGTTCTTCGCAAGTACTTAAGAATAATGACCCCAAGTGAGTAGGCAAACGGGTCAAAGTGAGATGCCTATCATGTAGAGTCTCAATGACGTTTCGAGTAGTGAGGACTAATCAGTACAACCAAGACATCGGACTTATCCACTCGACAAATGGTAACCACTTGGAAAGTCCGAACGAGGGTAGTTCGATAGATCACCAGGTCACTATCCATCTGCATGCTCAGAACATCACAATGTTCCCTACCAATGGAACATGGTACTTCACATCGCAGATGCTAGTCTCAAGCTCGGGCGGTCTTATCCTCATTTTGACGGCCCAATCGACTAGGAACGAATTCAGAATGCACAGTGACTATTAGATGTGTTTCATGATAGCCATCATATCCACTATCACATCTAACATACACTATAGTGCATTCTAGGTCTTTATCCAACAAAATTGTTAACATCATATAACATAATGAAAATAAAGAATGCCATAAAGAAATGCGAATATCATATATAAAGATTGTCATGTACAAGAGTCTATAAAACCCACACGCCACAAGTTGGCTAGTTGGGCATATACTCTAACAATATCCCACTTGCCCTATAGCCAACTACTCATCAGACGCAGTCCCATTGTTTCGTGATGTTTTTCAAAAAACGGTCCTGGCAAGGGTTTTGTAAGTGGATCAGCAATGTTGTCCGCAGAGGCGACTCTTTCAACTGCTATGTCACCTGTAGCCACAATATCCCGGATTATGTGGTATTTCCTCAGTATATGTTTGGATCTTTGATTAGACCTAGGCTCCTTTGCTTGCGCAACGGCACCCGTGTTGTCGCAGTACACCGGGACTGGACCAACTCCATCATGAATGACGCCCAACTCTTGGACGAAATTCCTCATCCAAACCGCCTCCTTAGCAGCAGCTGATGCTGCAATGTACTCAGCCTCAGTGGTTGAATCCGCGATGGTGTCTTGCTTGGAACTCTTCCAAGAGACAGCACCACCATTGAGCATGAATACAAATCCAGAGGCAGACTTCGAATCATCTACGTCACATTGGAAGCTAGAATCAGTGTAGCCTTCCAATTTCAGTTCACAACCCCCATAGACCATGAACATATTCTTAGTCCTTCGCAAGTACTTAAGAATATCTTTCACAGCCTTCCAATGCAATTGGCCGGGGTTGGCCTGGTAGCGGCTCGTGACACTCAGATCATATGCTACATCCGGTCTAGTTGATATAATGCCATACATAATACTACCTATTGCCGAGGAATATGGCACATGTGTCATACTCTCTATCTCCTCATCAGTCTTTGGACACATAGACTTAGATAGAGTTACCCCATGGCACATAGGTAGGTGTCCTCTCTTGGACTCTTCCATAGAGAACCGCTTAAGTATGGTGTCGATGTAGGTGGCTTGGGTGAGTCCGAGCATCCTTTTCGATCTATCCCGATAGATCTGAATTCCCAGAATATAGGATGCTTCACCCATGTCTTTCATCGAGAATCTACTAGACAACCATACTTTAGTTGACTGCAGCATTCGTACATCATTCCCAATGAGTAGAATGTCATCAACATAAAGTACAAGGAATGTCACAGCGCTTTTAACTACCTTCTTATATACACATGGCTCCTCGGGATTCTTGATGAAACCAAATTCCTTAATTGTTTCATCGAATCTCAAGTTCCAACTCCTCGATTCTTGTTTGAGACCGCAGATCGATCTCTGAAGTTTGCATACCTTATGCTCACTTCCTACAAATGTGAAACCCTCAGGCTGCGTCATAAAGATTTCTTCCTTAATGTTTCCATTAAGGAACGCAGTATTCACATCCATTTGCCATATCTCATAGTCGTACCATGAGGCTATGGCTAGTAAGATTCTAATCGACTTGAACATTGCGACTGGTGAAAAGGTTTCATCATAGTCAACACCTTGCCTTTGAGTGTAGCCTTTCGTGACCAGTCGTGCCTTGTAGGTCAGTACCTTACCATCAGGCCCAAGTTTTCTCTTGTATATCCATTTACACCCAATAGGAACAATTCCTTCGGGAGGATTAACAAGAGTCCAAACTTGGTTTGCATGCATTGAGTCAAACTCAGACTGCATTGCTTCAAGCCACAAATTAGAATCAGCATCGGAAATTGCCTCCTTGAAAGTCCTTGGATCACATCCAACAACTTGATCACCTTGATCATCTTCAAGGAGGAAACCATATCTTTCAGGAGCCCTAGGAACCCTTTCGGATCTCCTAGGTGCGACCATTTCTGGTACTGGCTCTGGAGGCGCAGGAGATTCACTTGGTACCTCAATTGGTTCTCGAACCTCTTTGAGTTCTACTATTTTGCCCTTTATATCAAGTAGAAATTCCCTTTCATTAAGGTGGCATTTCTAGAAACAAACACTTTTGTTTCACTTGGATAGTAGAATTAGTATCCAATGGAATTCTTTGGATACCTAACGAAGTAACATAAGATGGATCTCGTATCCAGCTTATCTCCCACTGTCTGATTCACGTAAGCAGGACATCCCCAAATTCTCATGTATGAGTATTTGGGTGGTTTGCCCATCCATATCTCATATGGAGTCTTATCCACTGCCTTGGTGTGGACATTGTTCAACAAAATCACCGCCGTTTCGAGCGCATAGCCCCAAAACGAGGTAGGAATCTCAGTTAAGCTCATCATGGATCGAACCATGTCCATCAAGGTTCGATTACGATGCTCCGCTACACCATTGAGCTGTGGTGTGGCCGGAGGGGTCCACTGCGAGAGAATCCCATTCTCTTTAAGATAGTCTTGAAATTCAGCACTTAAGTATTCACCACCTCGACCGGATCGAAGTGCTTTGATACTCTTGCCTAGCTGATTTTCTACTTCAGCCTTGAATTATTTGAACCTTTCAAAGGATTCAGACTTGTGCTTCATTAAGTACAAGTACCCATACCTAGAGTGATCGTCGGTAAAGGTGATGAAGTATGTGTGACCGTATTTAGTACCAATACTAAGCGGACCACATACATCAGTATGGATCAAATCCAATAGGCCTTGGGTACGTTCAAGCTTGCCCTTGAAGGGTTGTTTAGTCATCTTTCCCTTGAGACAAGATTCACAAGTCGATAGGGAGTTAATGTCTGACAGATCAAACATGTCACTCCTAACTAACTTGTTCATCCTACTTATAGAAATATGACCTAGCCTAGCGTGCCAAAGTTTTGCTGGGTTTAAGCTATCGTATTTCATTTTAATCGTTGTTGTATGTGTTTCGACATCGCGAGTTGGAACGTCTTTT
>KQ991090.1:205139-216564 GCA_001598015.1 Dorcoceras hygrometricum | reverse complement strand
GTATGTGCTTCGACATCGCGAGTTGGAACGTCCTTTAGTTTTAAGGTGTATAAATCGTTTTCGCGTTTCCCAATTCCGATTAAACATTCATTCTTGTAAATATTGCAAATCGAATTAGCAAACATACAAGAATATCCATCACTATCAAGCATAGAAACAGAAATAATGTTCTTTATTAATTCGGGAACAAATAAAACGTTTCTCAATAATAACTTAAAATCTGAAGACATAAATAAATAAACATCTCCTATAGCTACTGCAGCAACTCTTGCTCCATTTCCCAGCCTCAAGTGGGTCTCACTCTCTCTAAGACGTCGGCTTCTTGTCATCACCTGCAAATCATTAATGTTCTTTATTAATTCGGGAACAAATAAAACGTTTCTCAATAACAACTTAAAATCTGAAGACAGAAATAAATAAACATCTCCTATAGCTACTGCAGCAACTCTTGCTCCATTTCCCAGCCTCAAGTGGGTCTCACTCTCTCTAAGACGTCGGCTTCTTGTCATCACCTGCAAACCATTGCAGATATGAGATCCACATCCGGTATCAAGTACCCAAGAAGTCGAATTAAGAGACATATTTATTTCGATATAGAACATACCTTTTGCAGTTCGCAACTGCTCGAGGTACTCCCTGCAGTTCCTCCTCCAATGCCCAGGCTTGTGGCAGTGGTGGAAAACATCCTCGGACTTGTTTGGCTTGGAAGCGTTTTCCTTTGGCTTCTTAGTGGGCTTTTCCTCCTTCGCAGGGGCAGAACGCTTCTTACCCTTGCGTCTGGGCCCCTCTTCGCAGAGGAAGAAGAGCCCATAAGAAGGACGGGCTTGTCCTTCTTTATGCTTCCCTCAAACACGACCAGCATGTTAACCACCTCTTCAAGGATGGCTGCCAGCTTGTTCATGTTGAAGTTGACCACAAAGGGGTCGAATGCAGCGGGTAGTGAGAGGAGAAGCACATCCACAGACAGCTCGTGTGGAAGTGTGATATCAAGGCCCGCCAGCTTTTCAACGAGCCCAATCATACGAACCCCATGCTCGCGGACCGAAGTCCCATCATGCATGCGGCTCGTCATAAGCTCCTTGACAGCGGTGAACCTCTCATGTCGAGAGTTCTCCCCATACAGTTCCTTGAGATGAAAGAGTATGTCAGCAGCATACTTCGTCTTCTCAAAGAGCCGTTGCATTTTGTTGGACATCGATGCCATCACATAGCATCGAGTCTTAAGCTCGTCATCCCACCATTGTTTAAGCGTAGTCAGCTCCTCAGGGCTGATATCGGCAGGGGCTTCCGAGTGGGTTTTTGATCGAAGACATTATAAAGCAGTTTATACTGAAAAGAAAAACAGACATGCATTACTAACTATATATGAAAAACGCTAAGACATAAAACAAGGTCGTTAAGTTTTATGAATTACTCTCCCACTATTTTAACGATTTCACCACGCTCTAATGAAATCGGGAAACAAAGTTTCCTTAGTGGGTACACGGAGCCCAATCAAGCGATCATGGTCCCGAATAATATCAGCCAACCATGACCCCCAAAAGGTAGAGTCCAATTGCAACCGGTGCAACCTCCATGTATTCACCTCACGTCCAGTAAGGGCCCAATAATATGACGCCGTTTACTATCACGTGTCAAGATGACCCATCAATGTTGAGTCGTGAAGGACGGTCCCCTTAACGTCCCCAATAAAATGAGCCAACGTTAAAGGGAGTTCCAACCGACTCACAACAATTTGTCAATGGCGTGGACAGCTTTCCGGCATACATGACCCCCTCAATAATATGAGCCGGACCATGTATGCGGGTAGCATCGGCGTACACCCATTGTTGATGGAAGGTAGGGATAATTTAAACAGATTTAAATTCCCTTTAGTTTATCGAATAAACTTTTAATCTTGATATCAGTTTTAAATCGTATTTAAAACGAGGGATTTTATTTTTGAAAATTTGGTCTCATGCAATTTTAAATCACAATTTAAAACATGCGGATTCAACATATATATGAAATATATAACTAACTTTGGGATGATCGATCGCGAGAGCTATGCGGTCCGTGGTTGCCAATCATGGACCTGGGTCCAATCCTAGGTGAAGTGCAATATGCAATGCAATCCTATTACAATTGCTTCCGGTTTTACAGATCTTCGGTCTTCGATATCTTTGATCGTCATGTCCACCGTCTTAAAATTGTCCTCCCACTAAATCTAGTAATTTACATTTAAATTTCCATGACAAGTAAGGGATACAAATTTGTAGGGGTTGGAACGGGCCACAAATAGACCCACTTTAAATGATATCAACAAAATATTTACAACCGAAATCGCAAAACCTAAAGCATACACCTAACACATTGGGCACGACTCTCGATCATCCCAAACATGCAATCAATCTAATTAATATGCATAAATTTAAATAATCAAATTATTTACCCACAAAATAATATTTTAATTACAAAATCGCATTTTATAATAAAATCGCATTTTGTCGATAAAATCATATTTTAATCAACAAAATCATATTTTAATTATAAAATCATATTTCATAATCAAAATCATATTTTGAAATTTTAATTGCATCATATTGAGCTTAAAACGATTTTAGGCCCAAAATCTCAAGAATTTCAAAATCATCCAAAATTGGCCCAATATCGAATATTGGCCCGAAAACTTCATGGGCTGTCCGGGACAGGCCCGAACAAAACCTAGAAGAAATCAGCTATAGGGCAAATGAGGGCATACCAAAAATAAAAATCTTACCCGTAACTACAGTATAATCGGGGTTGGCCTGCTTAGCTGCCGTGACATATGCTCGACTGGGCACCAGCTGCTTCGACCTCGGGCAGTATCTTGCAATGTGGCCTTGAGCATCACACTTATAACATCCGCTCCGACCAGCTTTACACTGACCAGGATGGTTCTTTTGACACTTGGGGAAAATTGGACGGCTGTCGATGGCTGGAACTGCACTGATAGGCTCGGATTGTATTGGTTTTTGTTCTTGCAGCCTGTGCTGGTTTTTTTTCTGCTTCTTGAATGAGGCCTGACTCTTTTGTTCCTCCTCAACCTCCTTCCAGTCTTGTTCAACCTCCTCAACCTCCTTCCAGTCTTTTGTTCCTCCTCAACCTTGTCCACAGCTGCCCTATAAGTTCTAGGCTCAGCTAGCCTAACATTAAGCTTCAATGCAGGCTTCAATCCGTCCACAAAATGTCGCAACTTCTCTTCGGGATCCATTCCAATAAGAGGCACAAAGTAGCACCCTTTCTAAAACTTGCGAACGTACTCTTGAACTGTCATGTTCCACTGTTTCAACGTGGGGAAATACCTCTTCAGCTCAGACCTCTTATTTGCCGTGAAATATTGCTCAAAGAACACTCTCTTGAACTCTTCCCATGAGAGATTAGCCAGGTCCACTGACAGCTTGGCTCCCTCCCATTTGATCATAGCATCGTCTCTTAGCATGCAGATGGCGCACCAGGTCGTTTCCAAATTTGGCATCCGAAGGTTTTCAAATATAACATCCATAGACTTGATCCAGCTTTCAGCAGCAAGCAGATCGATTGTACCACTAAACTCTTTTGGTCTCTATCGACGAAACATCTCTTGGGGATCGGTCCCGTATTGGAAGATCGGCCATTACCACAGCCCTTCTGTTCAACTAGCTGTTCTAAAAGTTGGGTCATCCCCGCTAATACACGGGCGTTTCTGTCTGGGCTGGGCTCCTATACAGGGTTGCTTATTCTAGCTCTTCCTCTACCTGAAATCTTGATCTAAAGTCCCCAATCCACCCCAAAAATAAGAACTCAAAATATAATGACACTAACATAACAATAAACTCACATATCAGGAGAAACGGTCGACGAGAACTTCTTCGGGCTAAGAAGTGTGTGTTTATCTCAGAACCATGCTCTGATGCCAAGTTGTTACGCCCAGACCCAAGAGAGTCAACGAATTGGAGTAAAAATATTAAAGCGGAGAAAGAAAGGATTAAAAACAATAATTGGAAGCTGTATTTTTTTCCAAAGCTCGAACTATAGAACAGTAAATATGGTCAATGATAAAACAGCTTGGAATACCGAAAATTTCGTTCTATTACAAAACCGGATATTACAAAATTCCAATTCTATATGAACTATATATTGTTGTAATGGATCTTAATACAGTTACAGAAAGAACAAAAACAACAACAGTGAAGACACCGTGGAAACGCTGGACTTCGACAAACACACACATGCTCAAGATGGTTCAGCTTGCACCTCCCTCCTGCCCCTGTGCTGCCACACCTGCATGAGGAAAACTAATGAGCCTAGGGGCTCAGCAAGTAAAAACTGATGATAGCAAGATCATGTAATGCAGGCATAACTGTACATAAGCTACAGATATAATTTAAAGGAAGTTAGCTCAAAATCAAATCTTTCTCTTAAAACCAGATCCGACATCAACCCAGATCACTCTTATTTTCTACGTGACTTATGGCTGTAAAGTTCTTTGTAGATATAGGCACTGTGATCAATCTGAATTCAGGAATCAGGGGAAATCAATCCCAACTTAACTGTGGAAAGGGGTTATAGTTTGTTAACCATCTCTCTCACTTTCCTAGGACTGTGTGTCATCCATCCATGCTCTTGATTGCAGGCTGATCGCTTAAACTTGTGGGTTCACTACTTTAAAAACTCATTTATCTTTAAAACCACACTGAGCTTACAGCTGGGCTGCGAGCTAGGGTAATGAGAACCAGCTTGGGTGACTACTTGAAGAACAGAGTGTCAAGGGGTTAGAAATGATCTAAAAGAGAGGTAATGGATTATCGAATACTGATATTAGAATTAATCTATGATAGCTGTTCAATGAAATTAAGATCTGAAATTGAGAAAAGATAGTCCAGCAGGGAAGCAAGCTGGACCAGCTCCCGACTGGGTAACCATCTCGTGAAAAAAAAAGTAAACATTTTCAATTTAGCTTTGAAATGTGACTTTAACTTAGAAATAAACGACATGGATCAGGTCGGAACGATGGACAGATCAGCATTGGGAGTATGAAGGTACTGTTCCAACTTGGAGAAAACCAGCTTAGCGGATAAAGTATGAAAATCACTGTACCAGCACAGGTAGACCAGCTTAGCAAATAGAAGATACTGTATCAGCACGGGTAGACCAGCTAAAACGCTCTCAACTCACTCAAATATTTTTTTAATAAACTAAATGCATAAGATTTTTTTTTGAAATGGTAACTCGTGAGCTGAAAACGCGAGCTGCTTAAAATCTAGAAGCTTCGAGCAACTCGCTACTTAAGATTGGCGGAACAGTAAACAGATTGAAAGTATACATATTTTGCTGAATGACAATGAATCTCTTAAACTGAAATCATTTGAACTGTATTCCATTCACAACCAATCACACTGAGTATTTTTCAAAATTGAAACAGAAACAGAAATAAAACAGAAATTATTCTCTCAAAGGTAAACTGAAATCTTAAATTAAAAATCTAAAACTATTTTTCTATCAGTCAAATCACTGCTGAAACGCCTAGTCATAGGGTGTGCGCCAACCAACCGATGCCATCTCAGGATTCCTGCACCTCAGCCTCAGTCTCGACATCATCTGCATCAATTAAACGTAGTGAGCCTAGGGGCTCAACAAGTACAAAACTGTACAGTAGCAAATAATACGTAATACAGGCACAAGCATAAAATATTTGTACTCAAGTAAATTTTATGAACTGGAATACGAAGGAAAATCATAACGGTTTAAATCAGTTTAAATGCAGTAACTTAAAATTCTTGCATATAAATTCAGCTCGTAATAAAAATCATTTTTCTGTGTAATCTGTTTCCTGACTGAGGTCCCTAAAATCTTATAGTTTTCTTTATCAAGCTAATAGATACCATGGCACTAGTTTTGGTATATCTCTCCTATACTTATCTGATTTCCATACCGTCAAGTTTGATATGTCTCCTCTGAATGTCTCTCGACTCTCATACCCATAATTTTGGTATATCTCCTCGGAACGTCTCTCAACTCTTATACCCGTAATGTTGCCACAATCAGTTCAGTCATTCAAAACTTTTATTTCTAGCTCAAACTAGTTCACAACCTTAGGCATCAATAGTAAAAATCTCTTTTCTTAAAGCTACGTAAAAGCTGAAAGGAATGTTTAAAACTCAAATTGATTCTCGTCATAAAAATATAGTATAGATAAACCTTCAGTTTGCTATTTTTCTCCTGACCATGGGCTGCTCCAAGAACACAGACTAGATGCGCAGATAATCTTGCACTGACCAGCTCGGAAGGCATACTCAGCTTGTAGAAATATGTAAAGTATACCTAGAACAGCTCGGGGCTTTGATTCGAACCGCGCACTGGAAACAACTCAGAGTACTCGATCAGGTTAGAGCACACAGTCCAGCTTGTCTGCCCAGATAAGCTCAGGACGCGCGATGTCAGGCCTCGTGCTCTAAACAGAGTAAAATCATACAAACACATGCGGAAGCTATCAAAAAGCGGGTAAAATTTTCGCTTTTGGCCTGACGGTTTAAAATAATATAATTTAAAATAGAGCGATACTCAAAATATATCCCAGTTAAATAAAACAACCAACAATATAGCATACAACAACCAAAACATGTATCAGACTCCAACTACTGGATAAAATAACGAAGCGCAGGGCATCCCCCTGGCTAACTGATACATATATATATAAATATGCTATACGTAACTGGGACACGCTAACCACCTCCTGGGGCACCACCAGTTGGGTTAAAACCACGACCAACTGTAAAACCTGGGTTCCCTGAAAACAACACAAACAAGGAAACAAACCAAGCTCCAGAGGGACATGGGGTCAAACCCCAGTACGGAGAGCAACAGATATAGCTAAAAGAATGCATAAGATAAAATGCAGATGCTATGCATGAGACACCGGATAACAACAGGAGGCTCGACCAACAAGGGAGCTAAGGAACTCAAGCACAGCTCCAAGAATCTGTAACAACAGGGGCCACGGGGTGTGTTCACAGTGTGGTAATGAGCCACTAGCCGTGATACTACACCCGAATACCAGATGCATCAAACAACTGAACCTGCCGTTGCCTCGCCCATGAACTGTGGTAGTTAACCACTCAGCGCATGGTGGCTAACAATCCCAGCAGGGAGATGAGAGTGCGTTATTGTCGCTCGCCCTCGCATCCTGGTAAGAATCAACAACAGCAATACAAGATACGAAACAATGGCTGCAACCGAAATATGAATGCAATATGGGAAATGCGTGTATGCATAAACATAGCAGCTAAAATCAACAGCAATCACATATACACACAGCAACATCCATGTCAATGTACAAGCAGCCATCTAGCATTCAATCTCACGCCAATTCCCAGCTACTTCAAGCTCAGATCCGTACCTGTGCAACAATTACCACAAAACAGTCCCGAGAGATCTGGATAGCAACCTGCTAAATACACAACACACAGATCTCAAAAGCTGCACAGAAACTCATGGCCAATTACAGAAGCTCAATGCTGGGAGCCACGCTCAACCAACTCAATTACTACAAAAACAACTTACTGGAATCTTAAACCCAGGCTAGGAACAAGATCTCATCACAAGGGAACGAAGTTCTACCTGCACTACAAAACGCACAATTGGGCAGCAACTTCGCGTTCCTCAACTAGCCAACAACCGGCTCCAAGAATGGCATGGAATGATAGAGCTTCGAAAGAGGAGTCCAACGCTACCTCGAACGTACCAAACAACGGTCGGAAAAGATGGGAATTACCGGAGAAAAGCTACGGTGAACAGTAACCTAGGGTTTGAAGCGAAGAACACAATCGGGGAAAATATTTTGCTAAGTATGGAATCTGGTGCTCGAAATCGAAGACCAAGTCTTGCTTAAATACATCTCGCAAAAGCTGGTTAAATCATCCACCAAAAAAACCAGCAGGCACCAACAAACAAATACAACCAGCAGATGCAAAGAACCAACTGCTGAATTCTCAAACAACGCTAATCAAAACGATGTCGCAGCGACTTAACAAAACTAAGTCGCACCGCTTACGTAATACTTTCTGCCAACAGCTGGTCATCCAGACGCAAGCTACAGTAACCACCACCAGTCTAAAGCTACAGTGACGTTGATTAACGTTGACGTCTGCTGATCAAAATCAAACAGATATGCTTACGTCAATAGCTCCTCAAAACGGTGTCGTATAGCGCTCAACACAAAAACACGCTAGTTTCCCCACGACTGGTTCCTACGTTATCTGCTGGCAGACTTCTCAACAGTAGATATTTGCTCGCTACTTGAAACGGCGTCGCTTCTACTAATCTAAACGACGTCGTTACAAACCAATACAATCGCTGTCGACAGCAACCAATACAAAGAACAGCATGCGCTAACTCAACAGCAAAGCTTACGTCAGCAATTGCTATGCCAACGCGGAACAACAGAAAACATGACGTCACCATGTCTGCTGACAGATATCTCCCCATACTTCAAAAATACGAAAAAACCTCCAGAATTGTTTTAATTGAGGAATTTGACCCGAAACTACTGCTTAAAAATTCAAACAAAGATCTTAAACCACTAAGAATCTCAAAACACCGATTAATTCTCACGATTAATCTTTTTTCTCCCCCACTTAAAATGATTTCGTCCCCGAAATCAAACAACTGTCTGGAAATACAACTAACAGCAAAATACACAACAGAACTCTGCCTAACACAAGCCAAGAGTTCAAGATTACTGAGCAAACAATTAACAACAACTAGGGAAGAATTATAACCAAAAGCTACAAACTACTGGAAATTTAGCTCAACAGCTACTCAAACAGATGCGGCCACTCGCGCTGCATCTTTTCTTCCAGCTCCCAAGTAGCTTCTTCCCTTCCATGTTTGCTCCACTGCACCATTACCAATGGAATGGTCTTATTTCTCAGCTGTTTCTCTTTTCTGCCAAGGATTTTCAAGGGATATTCTTGATAACTCAACGTCTGATCTAGCTCAACCTCGTCAGTTCCAAGCACATGAGACGGCTCTGGCTCGTACTTCCTCAGCATGGAAACATGGAAGACATCATGAAGAGAAGACAACTCTGACGGCAAAAACAACCGATATGCTAAAGGGCCGATCCTCTCAACAATCTCATACGGTCCAACGTAGCGAGGAGCTAACTTTCCCTTGTGTCCAAAGCGCATAACACTGCGAAACAGAGAAACCTTGAGAAATACACGATCACCAACCTGAAACTCAAGAGGTCGAAGCCTCTTATTTGCATAACTGGCTTGGCGATCTTGGGCAGCTTTCATCCGCTGTCTAATAAGATCCACATGATCTTTCATTTGCTGCACAAAGTCAGGGGCAGATAGCTGCCTCTCCCCCACTTCTTCCCAACACACCGGCAATCTGCACTTTCTGCCATACAAAGGCTCAAAAGACGTCATGCCAATCGTCACCTGATAGCTGTTATTATACAAAAACTCGACTAAAGACAACACGTCTTGCCAGCTACCTCCGAAATCCAACACAACAGCTCGCAACATATCCTCCAACGTCTGGATAGTTCGCTCAGATTGGCCATCTGTCTGGGGGTGATACGCGGTGCTCATATCCAATCTGGTACCCAAAGTTGTTTGCAAACTCTTCCAAAACCTGGAAGTAAACCTCGGATCTCGGTCGGAAACGATCGAAACGGGCACACCATGCAGTCTAACAACAAAATCGACGTACAGCTTCGCCATCTTCTTCAACGAGAAGGTCATTCCATAGGGAATAAAATGTGCAGATTTCGACAGATGGTCTATAACCACCCAGATAGCATCGCATCCTCTGCTGGAGCGAGGCAGATGCGTCACTAAATCCATAGCAATGTGCTCCCAATTCCATTGGGGCACTTCAAACTCTGCAACAGACCACCAGGTCTCATCCTTTCGGTCTTAACCATCTGACAATTCAAACAACGAGCAACAAAACCAGCAACGTCGCTCTTTAGGCCTGCCCACCAAAAGTGCGGCTTCAAAGCATGGTACATCTTCCGTGCACCAGGATGAACACTATGTCTGCTACAGTGCGGGCACACCATGCAGCTTAACACAAAATCGACGTACAGCTTCGCCATCTTCTTCAACGAGAAGGTCATTCCATAGGGATAAAATGTGCAGATTTCGACAGATGGTCTATAACCACCCAGATAGCATCGCATCCTCTGCTGGAGCGAGGCAGATGCGTCACTAAATCCATAGCAATGTGCTCCCAATTCCATTGGGGCACTTCAAACTCTGCAACAGACCACCAGGTCTCATCCTTTCGGTCTTAACCATCTGACAATTCAAACAACGAGCAACAAAACCAGCAACGTCGCTCTTTAGGCCTGCCCACCAAAAGTGCGGCTTCAAAGCATGGTACATCTTCCGTGCACCAGGATGAACACTATGTCTGCTACAGTGCGCTTCCCGAAGGATCTCCTCCTTCAAATCAATCAAGTTGGGCACCACCAACCTGCCCCGGAAACGCAAACAACCATCGAAAGAGACGGAATAATCCTCAAGTTTACCAGCTCTGACCTTCAACTTCAACTCGTGGATAGATGGGTCAGTCCTCTGAGCTGCTCGAATAGTCAAAACAATCTGTGGCTCCACTTGGAACGATGAAACCACGACGCAATCCTCAGCCGGGTAGAATCTCCAACCCGTAGTGTTAAGATGCTCCTGATCCTTAGAGATGTACAACGAAGCAAGCATCTCACTAGCCTTCCTGCTCAAAGCATCAGCACTACGTTCGACTTCCCAGGCTGGTACTTAATCTCACAATCGAAATCTTTTAGCAGCTCCATCCACCGACGCTGTCTCATGTTCAAGTCAGGCTGCAAAAATAGATACTGCAAACTTTTGTGGTCGGAGTACACCACAAACTGCTCGCAATACAGGTAGTGACACCAGATCTTCAATGCAAAGACCACCGCTGCTAACTCCAAATCATGGACTGGGTAACGAGTTTCGTTCGGTTTCAACTGCCGCGAGGCATACACAATGATCCAACCATTCTGCATCAACACACAACCCAATCCATTGAGCGAAGTGTCAGAAAAAACAACGAATCCACCTGTACCGTAGGGCAGAGCCAACAGAGGCGCAGTAGTCAACTTTTCCTTGAGCAGTTGAAAAGCATTCTCGCACTGCTCAGTCCATACAAATCTCTTATCCTTCTGCGTCAGTTGAGTCATCGGCTTTGCTATACTTGAGAATCCATCAACTGAAGTCGACGATAATACAGCCAGACCCAAGAAACTGCGAATCTCGAAAACATTCCTGGGATGCTCCCAGTTCAGAACAGCATCAACCTTACTGGGATCCACAGAAATCCCCTCGGCTGAAATAACATGACCCAAGAAAACAACGCGGTCCAGCCAAAACTCACACTTGGAGAATTTAGCATA
>KQ991090.1:185564-200458 GCA_001598015.1 Dorcoceras hygrometricum | reverse complement strand
TGTGTTCACAGTGTGGTAATGAGCCACTCACCGTGACACTACAACCGAATACCAGATGCATCAAACAACTCAACCTGCCGTTGCCTCGCCCATGAACTGTGGTAGTTAACCACTCGGCGCATGGTGGCTAAAAATCCCAGCAGGGAGATGAGAGTGAGGTATTGCCGCTCGCCCTCACATCCTGGTAAGAATCAACAACAGCAATACAAGATACGAAACAATGGCTGCAACCGAAATATGAATGCAATATGGGAAATGCGTGTATGCATAAACATAGCAGCTAAAATCAACATCAATCACATATACACACAGCAAAATCCATGTCAATGTACAAGCAGCCATCTAGCATTCAATCTCACGCCAATTCCCAGATACTTCAAGCTCAGATCCGTACCTTATACTTTTGTGCAACAATTACCACAAAACAGGCCCGAGAGATCTGGATAGCAACCTGCTAAATACACAACACACAGATCTCAAAAGCTTCACAGAAACTCACGGCCAATTAGAGAAGCTCACGACTGGGATCCACGCTCAACCAACTCAATTACTACCAAAACAACTTACTGGAAGCTTAAACCCAGGCTACGAACAAGATCACATCACAAGGGAACGAAGTTCTACCTGCATTACAAAACGCACAATCGGGCAGCAACTTCGTGTTCCTCAACTAGCCAACAACCGCCTCCAAGAATTTCATGGAATGATATAGCTTCACAAGAGGAGTCCAACGCTACCTCTAACGTACCAAACAACGGCCAGAAACGATGGGAATTGCTGGATAAAAGCTACGGTGAACAGTAACCTAGGGTTCGAAGGAAGAACACAATCGGGGAAAATATTTCGCTAAGTATGGAATCTGGTGCTCGAAATCAAAGACCAAGTCTTCCTTAAATACATCTCGCAAAAGCTGGTTAAATCATCCACCGACAAAACCAGCAGGCACCAACAAACAAATACAACCAGCAGATGCAAAGAACCAACTGCTGAATTCTCAAACAACGCTAATCAAAAAGATGTCTCAGCGACTTAACAAAACGACGTCGCACCGCTTACGTAATACTTTCTGCCAACAGCTGGTCATCCAGACGCAAGATACAATAACCACCACCAGTCGCAAGGTACAGTGACGTTGACGAACGTTGACATCTGCTGATCAAAATCAAACAGATATGCTTACGTCACTAGCTCCTCAAAACGGTGTCGTATAGCGCTCAACATAAAAACACGCTAGTTTCCCCACGACTGGTTCCTACGTTATCTACTGGCAGACTTCTCAACAGTAGATATCTGCTCGCTACTTGAAACGGCGTCACTTCTACTAATCTAAACGACGTCGTTACAAACCAATCCAATCGCTGTCGACATCAACCAATACAAAGAACAGCACGCGCTAACTCAACAGCAAAGCTTACGTCAGCAATTGCTGCGCCAACGCACAACAACAGAAAACATGACGTCACCATGTCTGCTGACATATATCTCCCCATACTTCAAAAATACGAAAAACCTCCAGAATTGTTCTAAGTGAGGAATTTGACCCGAAACTACTACTTAAACATTCGAACAGAGATCTTAAACCACTAAGAATCTCAAAACACCGATTAATTCTCACGATTAATCTTGATTACAAATCCAGGTCTCACACGCGCTGAAACAAGCTCAGAGCGCTCGATCCGTTTATGGTGCACATATCGGCTCTAAATCCATAACATCTTAGGTACACTCCTCATCTTACAATAGTTATTTAGCTTACGGGGGGTCTAACAGCTTACGCGAAGCCAAACAGCTTACCGGAGACAGTTCGAATTAGATTGGTCAAATCAGCTCAGACTGGTCAACCAGCTCAGGATAGTCAACCAGCTTAGCACGGTGAACCAGATCGGGTGGTAAATCGGCTCAGCACAGTAAACCAGCTTAGAACGGTAAGCTAGCTCGGGGCGGCCAACCAGCTCAGTGCAGTAAATCGGCTTAGCACAGTGAACCAGCTCGGGGAGGTAAACCAGCATAGGATGGTCAGATAAGCATGGGATGGTCAAAATAGCTCGAGGAAAGTCCACTGTTCGGGAACGATCAAACAAGCTGTTGAAAAGTCAAACTGTTCAAGAATGGTCAAAACAGCTGGGGAGGATTCAAACAGCTTAGGCTCAAGGAAACGGGTTTCGACTCAAGCTTACAGAATAGTTTACAAGGAATAGCTCACGGGAATAGCAGTCAAAGGTCAAATAGCATACGGGTTAGAACAGTATACAAAACAAATGAATAGCATACAGGGCTAAACAATTGCAATAGTTTACAAAGCTCAGTTCACAATAAGAAACATACGAAACCCAATTCATCCCTCGACTAAGCCTCACAATCATAGAACCCCAAATTTTAACTCTAATCAGCCCGGTCAAGGTTTAAAATCAACAAATTTCATCTGATAAAGCCTCAAACATCGTCTCAAAATTCAGAAAAATTGTGTAAGAGTAGAAGAAATCATGCAAGAAAATAATATGTCTAACCAGTGCAGTCAAAGAACGCTTTGTACTTGCCTCGTATTTTCCAAACTTAGGACAGGTGGCTTCGAAGCTGGCTGGATGTAGAGACACTGGGAACGCGGGGTTTAAGCTCTTGGTAGCGCGAGATCTCCGGGGGAGAAGGGATTAGGGAGTGGTGCCACAGAGGGAAAACTAGGGCTCGGGAAGTTTTGTGAAGAAAATATTGCGTGTGCGTGTGTTTTGTGAATAGAATCGTGTTTTGTTAGGGGAGAAATTGAGATTAGATTCGCTGAAGATAAAATAGGTTGATTTGTTTCCAAAACCCTTTTCTCTTCCCTAAAGTTAAACATTCGAAAACAGAGATAAAATAATTGGGGTGAAAATTTGGGGAAAATAATCCGGTTTAAAAATAGAGGATAGGTTTATTTGTAAAAATTCAGTAGGGCATAGCTTTCTTAAGCTTACAAATTGGCCTAAAATGATTTTAAAATGATAGTTTTTACCTCGGTGTTCCCTTTGTCTCCAAATCCGGCTCCGTAGCACCTGTACTCGAAGTTCTAAAAAGTACACTTGGCATTAAAAATAATTTAAGAATTAAAGGCATAACTAATTAAGTAAAATAGGAGAATGGATTCTACTGCTAAGGCACGCAAATTCCTAAATAAGGATAAATTTTCTAGGTGTTACAACACTCTCCCCCATAGAATAATTTCGTCCTCGAAATTCAAAAGCTTACCAAAGAGTTCTGGATAGCGCTGCTTGATGTCATCCTCGACCTCCAACGTAGCTTCCTATTTCATATGATTTAAACACAGAACCTTAACCATAGGAATGGTTCGATTAGGTAGCTTCCTAATCTGCCTGCCTAAGATCCAGACAGCTTGCTCTTTGAAATACTGCTGTGGTGTGAAAGCTGGGTTCGAGGGCTGATCTGAAAGCCTCAAGGTTTGGTTGAGACAGCGAAAGATTAATAGAGCATCACAAGCTGTCCTGAGTGATATGTGTTGAGTTGAGTACTCCTAGATGATCTACGTATTGTTAGCTGAGAAGGGAGTACGTGATCTTAGCAGAACGGTGTGAGCTGATCTGAGAGCTGTGAACTGTTGTGGTTGAGTGCGACATGAGCTGGTCAACGTGTGTTGAGTTGAGCAGTG
This sequence comes from Dorcoceras hygrometricum, assembly GCA_001598015.1. Lineage (NCBI taxonomy): Eukaryota > Viridiplantae > Streptophyta > Magnoliopsida > Lamiales > Gesneriaceae > Dorcoceras > Dorcoceras hygrometricum. Next base: position 196,821 of record KQ991090.1, on the reverse strand, counting down.
TAAGCTGAGCTGTCGTTAGCACTTACTGTTATAGAGAGTGTAATGTGAGCTGAATGCTCTGTGCTGATCTCAGATCACGAGTGTTGTGCCGTGTTATTTAATAATATCAACTTAGGTGTAAGCTGGTAATATCGTCCGGGTAGACCAGTGTTGTTTGTGGTCTTCATCTCAGGTCAGAGTTGTTCGTTGTTATCAGAACGGACGCGAGCTTTTTACGGTTCCTGCTTTGGCGAGAACTATTCAGTGCATGTGAGCTGGCCAGTGCATAATCTGGTCTGTTGCTACGAGATGTGCCGTTGTGGATGTCGCGAGCTGTTCCAAGCTTAGGTGTTGCGAGCTGAGAGCGTCACGGGTTGTTTTGGTTGTCGTAAGATGGATAGAAAATTCTGAGTTGATTGTTAGGGCGCGATCTGACATGAGGTCTCGCAAGCTATTTTGTGGTACTGTGCAGTTTACCTGTACTAAGCTCGTGATCTGATATGCTGGTGTAATATGTTCTTTTGTGCTTGGCGCAAGGTGTTTATGCTGTCAGACTAGGGCAAAAGCTGATGGAGAAGAACAGTTATAGCGTGAGCTGTTGGTGATCTCCGTATTGAGTTTTGCTTGGATCAGCGCGAGCTGATCTGAGTGGAACAGTTCCGAGCTGAACTGTTCATGGTGTTTGTTTGAGTTTCTGCCACGAGCTGTTTTAGGACAACAACATAGAGATGAATAGATCTGGGATTTTTGTATGAGTGTAAGCTGGATTCAGCTTAAGGATTTCCTGGGTGTCCTGAGCAATGGGATCATATTACGGGTGTTGTGTTGTACTGGTTGGTAAATATAGCTTATGTGTAAGCTGATGGTGACGTACATCTTAGGCAAGAGCTGTTTGAGGTTTTCATCTTTGGATGAGAGTTGTTGGTGGTGGTCAGCTTTGGTGAGAGCACATCGTTTCTTTTGTGCTGGAGTAATGCGCGAGAGCTTTTAGCGCACAAGAGTCGAATAGCGTGCGAAAGCTGAAAAGTGTGAGATATGAGGTGATCTGGGATCAATGTAGATGTGATATGTTGAGAGTGTGGTCTGTAGAGGGCACGAGCTGTTGGATGCAATAACTAGATTGTATATGCATGCTGACCTATACGTCAGGCTAGATACATTGTTGAGGTCTGTCGCGATCTGTTATCACTGTAGCCATGAGTTGAAGAGCTTTAGTATAGATACCCTATCATTGACCAACACTTAGTTACTTTAGACCACACTTCTCCATATATTCTTCTGGAAGCTCCAGAAGATATATTCCAAACCCTTGTTACTGTTCACCCGACCTAGTATTTTCCCGATCACGGGAGATTGGCCGGTCAGCTTTAAGAGCGGGTACCTCGGTTGGAAACCCCTCTTCAAGCTCAACGTTTTTGTACCAGTTTGGAGTCAAAATGTGGCCGGATAGAGGAATTAGTACATAAGTTGTGTCAGCTGTGTTTCGTGATTTCCGACCGAGTTGAGCTTCGGTTCAGGTAAGCGTGTTCTGCTGTAGTTTGTTTATGTTCTTACCATTTACCTTTGAGCTGTATGGCGTTCTGTCGTTTGCAGTAGTTGTTCCGAGCTGTGAGGCTTTAGGCCGTGAGTTGTGTAAACTTAAACAGAACTGACTTCTTAGGTATGTTGATGGATTAGTACCACTCTTGTGGTTTGCCGTGAGCTGCTGGCCCTAAGCTGTTGAACGAGACCCCAGCAGAACAGTGGGTTCGTTCTGCTTTCAGCTGTGTGCCGTTCTGAGGTATTGTCAAGATCTGCGTAAGGTACGGATGTGAGCTTATGTTTACTGCTTTGAGATAGGCATGATGTATTCGTATGCATGATGATATGTTGTGCATTATGTATGCATACTGTGTTCTGTTGTTGCTTGATTTTGTTCTGTTGATATATATTGCAAGCTATTGTTTTTGCATACACGCATGGAATGTTGAGATCCTCCCTTGTAATCCTTTGCTAGCCGTTCAGTTTTGTTGAGCTTATACCTTTGCTAGCGGTATAATGTTGTTGGGCTCTTCCCTTGTGATCATTTTCTAGCCGTATACTGTTGTTGAGCTCATACTTTTGTCAGCATCCTCCCTGCTGTGAGTTGCCGCTATAGGATAATCTTCTAGCACCCAGGCTCTCATGAGCTTAGGGCAGCATCAGGTTGATCTGTTCCATTCCTTCTGTTACTGTGTGTGGGACGATTGGGTAGCACCCATGCTCTCACATACTCTATGGCCACGTCTTCTTTGATCTCCAGATGTTTAGCTGTTTGAGTTCCATTGAGCTCGTCTGTTCGTATCTCCAGCTGTTGAGTTGTTTCTTTGAGTTCCATTGATCAGGTATATTCGTATCTCCAACTGTTGAGCTGTCGCTTGAGTTCCATTGGTCACTGCTGTTTCGATATCCAGCTGTTGGGCTATTTATTTGAGATCAGCGGATCCCTGTTGACTGTTTCCTTGAGATTCGTGGATCCCTGTTAGGGTGTTGCTTTGAGTTCTTTGTTTTCTCCTGTTCTCATGCATCGCATAGCAGTTATATCTTGTGCTATCTACTTGCTATTTTATGTTGGTCTCCGTACTAGGGTTTGACCCCTGTCCCTCTGGGGCTGTTTGTTTGGTTGTGTGCTTTTAGTATGCTCGTATTTTAAACTTCCGTGATTTATTATTATTACGTGCTTAATATCTGATTTAGAGCACTAGGCCTGACATTTTTGTATCAGAGATTAAACTGGGATAAGCTCGTTCCTTTTTCTATTACACTCGAGTCTAGGCATAGTGTTTATCCTCCTGCGTGTGCTTGACTACATGATTACCTGCTTTGTGTGTGCTTACCTTTGTGTACCTCTTAGATGCCGCCTAGGAAAGGTAGAGGTAGAGCTGATAGGCAAGTTGTAGATGAGCCAAGAGTTTCAATTAGTGAGGAGGATGTTGTTGAGTCAATAGTTCATGTGCACCGTCGTGAGAGACAGACATAGTCTGAGGTGGAGCATTTGACTCGACGAGTGGATGATATGGAGCCGGTTCTGGCTAGGTTCCAGCGGATGAATCCTCCTACCTTCAATGGTGCTGAAGGTGGTATTGCAGCCGAGGGATGGCTTGAGCACATGGTGGGTTTGTTCGACCGTGTGCAGGATGAGGATGAGAGGAGACTGAGTCTGGCGACGTTCCAACTGAGAGATCTTGCATAGCACTGGTGGAGAGGTGCTTCCCTTGAAATGACAGACATGGCTACGGTGATATCCTGAGAGAGTTTCGGTGTTGCTTTTCGTCAGGTGTATATCCCCCAGTCGTACTACAACACCAAGGAGTGTGAGTACGATAACTTGGTGCAAAGGGATCTGAAGGTGATCGAGTATGTGAGACAGTTTTCTTCCCTACTCGCATATGTTCCCCCTGTTGCTGGTCGAGAAGAAAGAAGTTCAAGAGAACCGGTTCGAGATCTTCCGGTTTGGAAAGCTCTAGTGTATCAAGCTTGAGAGCAATAGTTTGTAGACAGTGTGGTGGCAAGCATCCGATCTAGCAGTTTCATGGAGTGAGGGCGAGTGCCATTTTTGTGGACAAGCTGGACACTTTACGAGATGCGACTGTAAGGACTTTGTTCTAACCTGTCTCAATGGGGTCCTTCGGATGATGCTTCATGGAGACAACATCCCTTTCTTAGCCCCATTGATTAGTTATCAGATGTCGGAAGCATCTAGGTTCAAAGGGCCTTCTCAATCTCAGCACTCGGGACCTCAGCAGGCTCATGTGTATGCGTTGTTGAGGGAGAAAGCTGACGATTTGCCGAAGGAGCGATCGTAGGTGCTTTGATGTTGGATTATCCTGCGTGAGTTTTGTGTTGACACGAGAACATCACATTCGTGAATTTCTGGCTGTTGTGTTTGATTGTGGGGTGATTTCTGTCCCACCTTGTTGTGTGATGTGGTGTATATTGATACTCCTGTCGATGTGAGTTAGATTGTCCCATGAGATAGTGCTTACTTGAATGGTTGAATTGAGGAGAAGGTGTTGGTGACATCCACGATGTACGATAGACCTTGAAGTATTCCCAGATGAGGTTCCTAGTTTTCCTTCGGTACGAGAGATCTTTTTAAGCTTTGAGTTGGTGCCAGGATCTACCCCGATTTCTAGAGTTCCGTTGCCGTTGTGTACCTATTGTATTGAGGATGTCCGACGATAGCCAGGCCGATGCTGTTGCTGAACCAGTGGGATAGGAGTTCTTGGTGGGAGTCGATATGGGTCTATCCGTTAGAAACTGGTCTTGAGCTGATTTGTGCAGTGAGTGAGGCCTTGGAGTCAAAGTAAAATGGATTAGCTTGGATGGTATCTTCGAATGTGAATTGCAAGCTGACCACAGGCTCTGGTGAGGTGAGTAGCGTTAGCTGATTTGGTAGCATGTGGTTGTGGTTCTCATTAAGTTGAGCTTTCAGCTTTGAGTCAAGCTGGACGCTTTGAGCTGAGTAGCAGCTTAGAGTCTTGCTGATCGTTTGGTCGTGCCAGTCTGAGTTGATTGGGTAGTCGGGTAAGCTGAGCTGTGCTAGGTCAGCTTAGAGCATGCTTGACTACTGTCCCTGGGTTTATTGATCCCCTTAAGATCGAGAGGTGTTTCGTGTGTTCCTATGCTTTTGCGTCAAAGTGTGCCAAATGGAATTGGGAACACATATCTAAGGAATTAGTTAACCATTTACCTCTTTCATCCGAGGTTGTGAGATGTTTTGTGTAAGTAGTTGCTAGACCGTCTAAGTCAGCCCATGTTGTCCCTTGCGTGTGACAAGTTCTTGGAAGAAGATGACGAGGTGGTACGTCAACCATGTAGAGAGATTGCATGGTGTGCTGGTGTCGACAGGGTTCGACAAGGATTCTTGGTGTACTTCCGATGTTGGAAGAGCTTGCAAACAACTTTGGAGTCTCGATTGGCTATGAGAGCAGCTTACCACCCAACCAGATGGCCAATCTGAGGGAACCATGCAGATATTGGAAGGCATGTTGCGAGCTATAGCATGGGATTTGGGTGGTGGTTGACAGGAATTCCATCTCTGGTTGGATTTTAAGGTCGTTTTAGCTACCAAGCAATGTTCGGGATGACATCCTTAGGGGTTTTGCATGGTAAAAAGTGCAGATCGCTCTACCAACTGGAAGAAGTTGAGGGGAATCGGTGGTCTTCACCGGTATTTGTGTAGCAGGTGAAGGACCAAGAGGATCTTATTTAATCAAGAAAGAAGGCTGCGCGATATCGTCAAACCAGTTTGTGCTCTTAGGGTATGGATCTTTGAAGTTTTAGGTGGTTGATCGTGTGCTTCTTGCGAGTTTTGCCTTCTAGTTTGTGATGATCTTGATGATAAAGAGTAGGTTAGCTCTTAGGTTCATCAGTTTGTGCGAAAGTATTTGAACAGATTGGATCTTTGGCAGGCAGATTGCAGATGTCGGCTGAGTTTTGTCGATGCATGGTGAGTTTCATGAGGAAACGCGAGCCAGATCCTTTATTTGTGTTGAATACTAATGAAGTTGAGCTTGACCCGACCCTATGATGTTTTGAGTATCCTGTGAGAATCCTGGACAGAGAAGAGAAACCATCAAGGAATAAGACCATACCGTCGGTTTTAGTGCAGTGGAGTTGGTGAGGTAGAGAAGAGGTTGCCTGAGCTGTGGCAACCTAGAGGTGGCAGAGTGGCCTCACCTCCTTTGAATTACTAAGCTCTCCCCTGTGTGTTGTTGGTGTTCTGTTGGTTTCCAGTATGTGTTGTGATCTGTTTTGGTTGTGCAGACTGTTGCTTTCAATTTCGAGGACGAAATATCGTAAGGTGGAGATGGTGTGAAGACTGTGATTAGTTGAGATGATTAACGGCCTAATCTATCCAGATTAGTGATTAAGTAATCAAGGTTATATCAGCTTAGAGAGTTTTGGCTGAGGTAGATCAGCTCGGACGTAAACTGATTCTATGGTTTGTGCTAAGCAGATAGAGGAAATTGCTTCTAGTTACAGTTTGGACCATCACGGGTGGGAGTTGATTGAATTTCCTGTGCTGAGATTAGGTGTGTAAGCTGATTTGTGGTTGCTGGAGAACTGTTATAACTCCCTAGTGTGATGGATGCATAGTATGAGAGATTCAGCTTTGGAGCTTGTTGTGTAGTCACACGAGCTGGATCAAATTGGGTGCGAGGTGATAGGTATGCACTATGCTGTGTTGAGTTGTACTCAGTCTACGAGCTGAGCTGCTACTGCTGTAGCGTGAACCAGTCTAGTGCAGCTCTCTGAGCTGATATCAGTTGGGATGTAGTGAAAGATGGATGCTGTGTTACGCTACGACGTGAGCTGGGTTGACCCTTGAGAGCTGGGTTGACCATCGTGAGCTGGTAGGAGTACGTACCTTGAGATCTGGTTGCGAGGGATGATCTGAAAGCCTCGAGGTGTGGTTGAGACAGCGAAAGTCGAATAGAGTATCACAAGCTGACCTGAGTGATGTGTGAGGAGTTGAGTACTCCAAGCTGATCTACGTACTGTTGGCTGAGAAGAGAGTACGTGATCTGAGCTGAATAGGTGTGCGCTGATCTGAGAGCTGTGAACTATTGTAGTTGAGTGCGACCTTAGATGGTCAGCATGTGCTCAGATGAGCAGTGTAAGCTGAGGCTGTCACAATGCTTACTGTTCTGCAGAGCATAAGCTGAGCTGAATGTTCTGTGCCGATCTCAGATCACGAGTGTTGTGCCGCATTGTTTAGTAGTATCAGCTTAGGCGTAAGCTTGTAATATCCTTTGGGTAGACTAGTGTTGTTTGTGGTGTTCAGCTTAGATCAGAGCTATTCGTAGTTGTCATGCCGGACAAGAGCTGTTTATTGTTCCAGCTTTGGCAAGAACTGTTCAGTGCGTGTGAGCTGGAAAGTGCATGATCTGGCCTATTGCTGCGAGTTGTGCAGTTGTGGATGTCGCGAGTTATTCCAAGCTTAGGTGCTACGAGCTTAGAGCATCGCGGGCTATTTTGGTTGCCCTAAGCTGGATAGAACATCCTAAGCTGATTGTTAGGGTGCGAGCTGACCTGAGGTCACGCAAGATTCTTGGTGCTACTATGCAGTTTACCTGTGCTGAGCTCGTGATCGGATATGCTGGTGTGATCTATTCTCATGTGCATGGCTCAAGATGTTTATGCTATCAACTTGGGGCGAAAGCTGATGGAGAAGAAATTTTCTGGTGTGAGTTGTTGGTGATCTCCGTATCGAGTTTGACATGGATCAGATCAGGCGCGAGCTGATCTGAGTGGAACAGTTTTGAGCTCAACTGATCATGGTGTTTGTTTGAGTTTCTGCCGCGAGCTGTTTTGGTACAACAGCATAGAGGCGAACAGATCTGGGATTTTCTGTATGAGCGTAAGCCGGATTCAGCTTAGGGATGTTTTGGGTGTCCAGAGCTGAGGGATCAGATTACGTTGGTAAAATCAGCTAGGTGTAAGCCGATGGTGACGTACATCTCAGGCTAGAGATGTTTGAGATTTTCAGCTTTAGATGAGAGCTGTTGGTGGTGGTCAGCTTTGGTGAGAGCTGATCCTTTATTCTATGGTGGAGTAATGCACGAGAGCTGTTAGCGCACGAGATCCGAAAAGCATGCGAAAGTTGAACAGTGTGATATGATCTCATCCTGGATCACTGTAGACGTGATGTGTTGAGAAAGTGTTCTGTAGGGAGCTCGAGTTGTTGGATCCGAGAGCTGGCTTGTATGTGCGTGCTGAGCTGTACATTGGTCTAGATACAGTGTTGAGGTCTACCGTGAGTTGAAGAGCTTTAGTATATATACCCTCTCGTTGACAAACACTTAGCTTTAGTATATATACTGTTCTTGTTTATTACTTGACTGATTTTGTGGGATATAATTGTTTATACTTGCTTGATTAGCATGTATTGCCTTAATTGATTTTAGAATAATGCATCAAGATTATGTTGCATTCATCTTGAGCTCTACCTTGAAAAGCATAGAGGGCTGAATAGCCTAGAGTGCAAATGACGTTTGGAGGGCTATATTTGAGTGGCACGGAATGTAGATTTACTTCTAGAGCTAGATGACTCACTATGGTTGCACCAAAGTCAGGGGATTGAGATACTTGACGCCACCTCGATTGGGAGAGTCAGTGGTTGCTTTGAGATTTTCTTCCCCGGGATCCCAAGAACCAAGATTTATTGTTATCAGATTTGATAGCCTATTCCTTACACATACATTGCATCCATGCTCATGATATATTGCATGTTATGTTGTTTATACTGGGAATTATATTCTCACCGGAGTTATCCGGCTATTGCTTTGTTTTTGTATGTGTGCATGGCAATAGGTGGCGCAGGATCGAGTCAGAGACAACCATGATAGATCGAGATGAATATTAGCACATGGTGACTCGGGTTTTAGCAAAAGTTTTGTAATATATGAGGTTGTGAAGCATGTTTGAAAACAAGAAACCATGTATATGTTTTCTACTCGTTGAATACTAGTTATGTTTGAGAGTTCATGTATCCTAAATAATGAGGTTGAAGTTTAAATGCATGTTTAGATTGTGTTTGATGTTGTTACCTCTTATAGATGCATTTTGAGTTGAATGAAAGAGTTATACCACATCAAACCTCTTTTGATGGCAAGGAGATCAAGTTGAGAAAACTTTCGGATCATTTAAGCGCACCCGCGTCCTATATATATTAAAAAAAATTGTATCTTCTTTTTCTTCTTGCTTAAATTAGATGAATAAAATTGTGATTAATATTTACTCGCCCCTTAAGATGACATTAGCAACCCGAAGTCCCCGCATCAGCCAAAAGCTTAGGGCCACCAGCTCACGGAAAACCACAAGATAGGTACTAATCTGTCAAGATACCTAAGAGGTCAGCTCAGTCTATGTTTACACAGCTCATGTTCAAAAGCCTCACAACTCGAAACAACTACGGCTAATGATAGAGCGCTCCAGCTCAAAGGTAAACGCTTAGAAGAGAAACTAACACCAGCAGAACACGCTTACCTGAACCGAATCTCAACTCGATCGGAAATTGTGAAACACATCTCACGTAGCTTCTCTGCTATTTCCTCTGTCCGGCTTCCTTTTGAATCCAAACTGGTACAGAAATTTCGAGTTTGAATAGGGGTTTCCAACCGAGGTACCCGCTCTCAAAGCTGACCGGCCAATCTCCAACGATCTAGAAAATACTAGGTCGGGTGAACAATAACGAGATTTTAATCAACAAAATCATATTTCATTATAAAATCATATTTTACAATTAAAATCGCATTTTACTATTTTAATTGCATCCTATCGGCCAAAACAATTTTGGGCCCAAAATTCTCAAAATTTCAAAATCGACCATTGGGCCCGATACCAAATATCGGCTCGAAAACTTCACGGGCTGCCCGGGACAGGCCCGAACTAAAACCTAGAAAACAAACCAGCCGTCACGACATCGCCAAATATCGCGCGCGGCGCAAGTCCGCGCGCTGCCGCGATTTGAGCGGCATCTCATGCGCGCAACATCGTGCAATCTTGCGTGCATCCAGCAGCGTGCGTCGGCCGATAGTTGTGCGACCAGCGCTGCCCATCGTCGGCCAGCAAGCAACAATCGTGCGGCCAGCACGCGATCTCAGGGCGGCCATCATTGGCGCAACCCAGCGCGCCTACTGCCCATTATCGCGCAACCAGTGCGCATAATTTTGTGGGCAGTGGCCGGCCAGCAAGTGGTCGTCGCACGGCCATCGTGCGCGACATCGCCCGGCCACGTGCGCGCAATTTGCGTGCCGACGTTGGGCCGCCGCACACGGCGGCGGCCGGCGGCGACCGGCGGCTTGCTTCCCGAACTTTGTTCAATCTGAAAAAATCGAGACACTAGATACAATATGGCAACAATTGTATTGAAGGATCCGAGCCAGAGCTCTGATATCACTGTTGGGGAACCGTGGCGGATCCGGATCCCGTCTCCCGGCGAGGCAGCGGAAGAACAAAATTAGGCCGGGAAACGTTCAATACAATTCAATAATAACACAATATGAACCATTCATAGGGTGTTTAGTCAGTTACCTTGCTGGCGTCTAGGCGCCTGGCTCCGACCAGTTTCACGAGGAAATCGGCACTTCACGGTAGGCGGCGGTAGATTACGTCAATCAGGTCCATGACCGGAAGGGAGACTCCTTCGTCAGCCTGCACTAGAAGGCCTGACGAGATCAGCACGGACGGATTCTCCTCGAAAAACTGATCGGAGCAAGTCCGATCAATCAATGGCGGGCGGCGGCGCGGCGACGCAAGGCGGCGGCTTACGGCGGCGTGCGTGAGGCTTGGAGAGGAGGGGGGAGGCCGAGAGATTAGGAGCTAGGGTTAGGGTATAGTGTAATCAAGTGTTATGATTGAAGCCTCCAAGTCTAATTAAATAGACTAGTGATAAACTTGGACCGGCGCAACGGGCCCGGGTCCAACTTATGAACATTCGGTTCGTCCCTATCACCGTGACTTCATCATAACTCCGATCGCCGATCAGATCGGACCGATCGAATCAATTTCCAAAACTGAATACTATGATCTGAAAAACCATTTTTCAGAACTCCAGTGCAAAATGACCGTTTTGCCCCTAAACAGCGGGAAATCACGATTTGACCCCTATTGACTTTTAGGAAGTCGCACTCCCCAAAATCCTCTTCAAGTGCTCAACACATTGAGCTTAGTTTCCGTGCGGGAATCTCGAATCCAGTACTTGTGTGACCCTCAATGGTTCAGGGACACAGCTAGCCGTGGGCCCACAACCATTGTGGCTCCGGAATCACAATTCCGGACTTGCCCATCGGATCATGATAAGTGCGTCTAGCAACATCGCCCCATGATCCCCTAGGTATCACTGATAGTGCCTGCAAGAACCAGTTGGTCGTGGTTAGCGTACAGTACGGTCCTTTCAATCCATATATCCCGATCAGATCAACGACCATTGGTAAATCGAGAGTCGCTAAAGATCCGATAGCTATGCATACATCTTGGATCGAATACTGACATCGCGAGTGTAACTAGGTAAAACCATTTACCTAAAACACTTCTAGTACTCTGGCCAGAGATTTATACACTATTATCTCCTCAGATAGCATAGGATATCCACGCATGTCTGCGAGCGGTGAATCCTCGACAACGATGCATAGAATCCTACATGCATCGGGGTCTCACCCAATCCCGCCACCTAATGACCCCAAGTGAATCGGCAAACGGGTCAAAGTGAGACGCCTATCATGTAGAGTTTCAATGACGTTTCGAGTCGTGA
>KQ991090.1:163322-185195 GCA_001598015.1 Dorcoceras hygrometricum | reverse complement strand
GATGACTGGAAGATTCGCATGCAAGCGCATCTGGCTACTCAGGATGATGAAATGTGGTCAGTTATCACAGAAGGGCCGATGAAAATTATGAAGACAAACTTGGCACTTGCTATCTAATGTCGAGCCCCAGTATCTAGAGAAGAGCAGACTTGAGTACACCAACGAAGACAAAAAGAAAGCAAATCTGGACAATGTGGCTAGGGACATTCTCTACAAGACACTGGACAAAAACATGTTCAGCAAGATAAAAACCTGTGCCACAGCAAAAGATATTTGGGAAAAGCTGACACAATTATGTGAAGGAAACGATGAGACAAAAGAGAACAAGCTGACTGTCGCTCAGTAGAAATATGAATCTATGAATATGAAGGATGGAGAAACAATGACAGAGTTTTATGAGCGCTTCAGTGCTGTTGTAATAGAGCTTACCAGTTTGGGTAAAGAATACAGCAACCATGAGTTGGTAGTGAAGGTGATGTGAGCGCTGCACAGAGAGTGGGATGTGAAGACAATGGCGATGAGGGAATCTAAAGATCTGAACAAACTGGAACTGCATGATCTCTTTGCAAATCTCAAAGCTTATGAGTTTGAACTGGAGACAAGATCTGAAGCTGGACCCACAACATCTCAACCAACCAAAGCATTGGCGGCAACAACATCTGAACAGTGCTCTCCAAGCTCTAGCAAGACAGCTGATCAACTCAGCAACGACGTCATGTCCATCTTTGTTAAGATGTTTGGGAAATACATGAGAAAATCATACAACCCTTTTTTCTCTTACAACAATTATAATAAATCTGATAAAGTTTCTACTGATTAAAATTTTTTTAACTGTGGTCGTCCAGGGCACTTTTTTGCTGATTGAAACTGGCCAAAGAAGGAGGAAAGACCCAGAAGAGATGAGAAGAATGATGATCGAACCAAAGAAAGATCCAAAGATAGATCGAAGGATAGTAGGATGAGAAAAAGATCTGACAGAAGGCCCAACAAAAAGAATGACAGAAAGGTGCTAGTTGCTGAGGAAAGCAATAGGAACTGGGCTGACAACGATTCATATTCTACATCCAGCAGCTCCTCATCCAGCGATAGTGAACAGGAGGAAGTTCACTATCTCATGGCTGATCAAACATCTGATGATGAGTTATTCGATATTTTCAATATTGAATTTACACTAGAAGACCTTGTCAGTGCACTTAATGATATGGCCAAAGAGTACATGAAGCTTTCTCACACATTCGAGTAAGTTAAAGCTGAAAACACTGATTTGAAAAATAGTTCAATTGAGCCAAGTACTGTTCAACTTGGTGAAGCTGACAGTTTACAAATAGTGTTGAATAAGCTGATGACTGAGAATGAATTGTTGAGAAATGAATCTAGTGAGCTCAAAGCTGAAAACGAAAGATTAAATGAGGTGATGAGCTCCTGGACAAAGTCTTCAGTTTCTTTGAACAAGCTGCATGAGAGTCAAAAGCCAGTTAATGATAAATCTGGCTTGGGTTTCAATGTTAGTGAAAACATCTCTGGAGAAACAAGTACTAAGTCACAGCTGGTGTATGACAAGTTCAAAAATATGAGCTTTGTCAAAGCTAGTGATACATGATCCATGCGAGTCGGTACGGTATGATGACCAGATCTCGGAGCTATTGAATAAGAAAGGAAAAGCTGGTATCGGCTATGACAGACCCGAGAGCCCAAAGTCTGGTTGGCTAAAGAACAAACTTGATAAGGAAAAGGCGAAAGCTGGATCCAAGTCATTTGTTCAGAACCAACAAATACGTGACTCTAGGAAGGTCAAATCTGTTTGGAAAAAGATTCAGCCGAGAAGAGATCCAATTGGTCAAAATATCAAACCTAAACTCGACAGATCGCACCTTACTTCTGCATAGACCCTTATGGACTATCATACTGGGAAAACTGTCAAAGTAATTCAAGTATGGGTCCCGAAAGGGGTAATCCTATCTGGACCCAAGTAAAATTGGGTACAAAAATCTGTTTTCATGATTGCAGGACCACAGGTACCAAGATGGAAGCGAATCAATCATATGGTAATTGGATAGCGGCTGTGCACGTCACATGACTGGAAACAAGAAGCTGCTATCAGATGTCATCCCACACAAAGGAGCGAAAATTGTGTTTGGTGATAACGCTCATGGTAACACTGTGGCAAGGGTAAGCTTATCCACGGTAAAATTTCTATATCAGATGTCTTAGTTGTTGATAACCTGCGTTACAATTTGATTAGTATTAGTCAGCTATGTGACAAGGGTTACAAAGTTAATTTTCAACAACACACCTGCACAGTTCAGAGTCCAAATGGTCTGACTGTATTGGTAGGTAAACGTTCGGGGAAAACCTATATAATAGATTGGTCAGAGCAGCTGGGATCTGAACAGTTATGCCTTGCAGCTGACTCTTCCAAGAGCTGGCTATGGCATCAAAGAATGAACCATCTGAACTTGAAAACACTTGCTAACTTGAGTCAGCATGATATGGTCTCTGGTATGCCAAAAATCAATTTTTCTAAGGACAAGATTTGTGCCGCTTGTCAGTTGGGTAAGAAAATTGATTTTATCGACAAAATACGATTTTATTATAAAATGCGATTTTATGATTAAAATATGATTTTGCGATAAATAATTTGATTATTTAATTTATGCATGTTAATTAGATTATCTGCATGATTGGGATGATCGAGAGCCGTGCCCAATTTGTTAGGTGTATGCGATAGGTTTTTATGATTTCGGTTTGTAAATATTATTGATTATCATTTTAAGTGGGCCTGTTTGTGGCCCGTTCCCACCCCTTGAAAAATATATCCCTTATATGTCATGGTATTTTTAAATGTAAATTACTAGATTTAGTGGGAGGACATCCGAAGATGGTGGACAATGACGATCAAATATATTGAAGACCGAAGATCTGTAAAACCGGAAGCATTGTAATAGGATTGCATTGCATGTTGCATTACCCCTAGGATTGGACCCAGGTCCGTGGCTGGCAACCACGGACCGCATAGATCTCGCGATCGATCATCCCAATGTTTATATATATATGATATATAGTTAGTTGATCTGCATGTTTTAAATATGATTTAAAATATATTGCATGAGACCAAATTTTCAAAAATAAAATCCCTCGTTTTAAATATGATTTAAAACTAATATCAAGATAAATGTTTATTCGATAAACTAAAGGGAATTTAAATTTGTTTAAATTATCCCTACCTTCCATCAACAATGGGTGTACGTCGATGCTATCCGTATACATGGCCAGCTCATATTATTGAGGGGGTCATGTATGCCGGAAATCTGTCCACGCCATTGACAATTGTTGTGAGTTCGGTTGGAACTCCCTTTAACGTTGGCTCATATTATTGGGGACGTTAAGGGGACCGTCCTTCACGACTCAACATTGATGGGTCATCTTGACACGTGATAGTAAACGGCGTCATATTATTGGGCCCTTACTGGACGTGAGGTGAATACATGGAGGTTGCACCGGTTGCAATCGGAAACTACCTTTTGGGGGTCATGGATGGTTGATATTATTTGGGTCCATGATCGCTTGATTGGGCTCCTGTACCCACTAAAGAAACTTTCTTTCTCGATTTCATTAGAGGGTGGTGAAATCGTTAAAATAGTGGGTGGGTAATTCATAAAACTTAACGACCTTGTTTTATGTCTTAGCGATTCTTTTATATATAGTTAGTGATGATTGTCTGTTTTCTTTTCAGTATTACTGCTTATATAATGGTTTCGATGAAAAACCCACTAGCTGCTATACTGGATAGCAACAATTTTACCGGTCTGAACTACCAAGACTGGCTCCGCAACCTCAACCTTGTGTTGGATTCGGAGAAACTTCTTTATACGATAAAGAAGTGCCCTCCGAAGGAAGCCCCTGCCGATATCAGCCCTGAGGAGCTGGTTACGCTTAAACAATGGTGGGACGACGAGGTTAAAGCTCGATGCAATGTGATGGCATCGATGTCGAACGAAATGCAACGGCGCTTTGAGAAGACGAAGTGTGCTGCTGACATACTTTTTCATCTCAAAGAACTGTACGGGGAGAACTCTCGACATGAGAGGTTCACGGCTGTCAAGGAGCTTATGACGAGCCGCATGCGCGATGGGACTTCGGTCCGCGAGCATGGGGTTCGTTTGATTGGGCTCGTTGAAAAGCTGTCGGGCCTCGATATCACACTTCCACACGAGCTGTCTGTGGATGTACTTCTCCTCTCACTACCCGCTGCATTTGATCCCTTTGTGGTCAACTTCAACATGAACAAGCTGGCAGCCACCCTTGAAGAGGTGGTTAACATGCTTGTAGTGTTTGAAGGAACCATAAAGAAGGACAAGCCCGTCCTCCTTATGGGCTCTTCTTCCTCTGCGAAGAAGGGACCCAGACGCAAGGTAAGGAAGCGTTCTGCCCCTGCGAAGGAGGAAAATCCCACCAAGAAGCCAAAGGCAAAGGCTTCCAAGCCAAACAAGCATGAGGATGTTTGGCACCACTGCCAACAGCCTGGGCATTGGAGGAGGAACTGCAAGGAGTACCTCGAGCAGTTGCGAACTGCGAAAGGTATGTTCTATATTGAAATAAATATGTCTCTTAGTTCGACTTCTTGGGTACTTGATACCGGATGTGGATCTCATATCTGCAATGATTTGCAGGTGATGACAAGAAGCAGACGTCTTAGAGAGGGTGAGACCCACTTGAGGCTTGGCAATGGAGCAAGAGTTGCTGCAGTAGCTATAGGAGATGTTTATTTATTTCTGTCTTCTGATTTTAAGTTGTTATTGAGAAACGTTTTGTTTGTTCCCGAATTTAAAGAACATTATTTCTGTTTCTATTCTTGATAGTGATGGATATTCTTGTATGTTTGCTAATTCGATTTGCAATATTTACAAGAATGAATGTTTAATTGGAATTGGGGAACGCGAAAACTATTTATACACCTTAAAATTAAAAGACGTTCCAACTCGCGATGTCGAAGCGCATACAACAACGATTAAAAGGAAACACGATAACTTGAACCCAGCACAACTTTGGCACGCTAGGCTAGGTCACATTTCTCTAAGTAGGATGAACAAGTTAGTTAGGAGTGACATGTTTGACCTGTCAGACATTAACTCCCTACCGACTTGTGAATCTTGTCTTAAGAGAAAGATGACTAAGCAACCCTTCAAGGGCAAGGGTGAGCGTACTCAAGGCCTATTGGATTTGATCCATACTGATGTGTGCGGCCCATTTAGTATTGGTACTAAATACGGTCACACATACTTCATCATCTTTACCGACGATCACTCTAGGTATGGGTACTTGTACTTAATGAAGCACAAGTCTGAATCCTTTGAAAGGTTCAAAAGAATTCAAGGCTGAAGTAGATAATCAATTAGGCAAAAGTATTAAAGCACTTCGATCCGATCGAGGTGGTGAATACTTGAGTGCTGAATTTCAAGACTATCTGAAAGAGAATGGGATTCTCGCACAGTGGACCCCTCCGGCCACACCACAGCTCAATGGTGTAGCGGAGCGTCGTAATCAGACCTTGTTGGACATGGTTCGATCTATGATGAGCTTCACTGAACTTCCTACCTCGTTTTGGGGCTATGCGCTCGAAACGGCGGTAATGTTGTTGAACAATGTCCACACCAAGGCTATCGATCTACGGTCTCAAACAAGCATCGCGAAGTTGGAACCTGAGATTCGATGAAACAATTAAGGAATTTGGTTTCATCAAGAATCCCGAGGAGCCATGTGTGTATAAGAAGGTAGTTAAAAGCGCTGTGACATTGCTTGTACTTTATGTTGATGACATTCTACTCATTGGGAATGATGTAGGAATGCTGCAATCAACTAAAGTATGGTTGTCTAGTAGATTTTCGATGAAGGACATGGGTGAAGCATCCTATGTTCTTGGAATACAGATCTATCGGGATAGATCGAAACGGATGCTCGGACTCACCCAAACCACCTACATCGATACCATACTTAAGAGGTTCTCTATGGAAGAGTCCAAGAGAGGACACCTACCTATGTGCCACGGGGTCACTTTATCTAAGTCTATGTGTCCGAAGACTGATGAGGAGATAGAGAGTATGACACGTGTGCCATATGCCTCGGCAATAGGTAGTATTATGTATTGCATGATCTCCACTAGACCGGATGTCGCATATGCTCGGAGTGTCACGAGCCGTTACCAGGCCAACCCCGGCCAATTGCATTGGAAGGCTGTGAAGGATATTCTTAAGTACTTGCGAAGGACTAAGAATATGTTCATGGTCTATGGGGGTGGTGAACTGAAACTGGAAGCCTACACTGATTCTAGCTTCCAGTGTGACGTGGATGATTCGAAGTCAACCTCTGGATTCGTATCATGCTCAATGGTGGTGGTGTCTCTTGGAAGAGTTCCAAGCAAGACACCATCGCTGATTCAACCACTGAGTCTGAGTACATATCAACATCAGCTGCTGCTAAGGAGGCGGTTTGGATAAGGAATTTCGTCCAAGAGTTTGGCGTCATTCCTAATGGAGTTGGTCCAGTCCCGGTGTACTGCGAAAACACGGGTGCCGTTGCGCAAGCAAAGGAGCCTAGGTCTCACCAAAGATCCAAACATATACTGAGGAAATACCACATAATACGGGATATTATGGCTAGAGGTGACATAGTAGTTGAGAGAGTCGCCTCTACGGACAACGTTGCTGATCCACTTACGAAGCCCTTGCCAGGACCCTTGTTTGAAAAACATCGCGAAACAATGGGACTACGTCTGATGAGTAGTTGGCTTTAGGGCAAGTGGGAGATTGTTAGAGTAGATTCCCAACTAGCCAACTTGTGGCGTGTGGGTTTATAGACTCTTGTATATGACAATCTTTATATATGATATTCGCATTTTATTTACGGTATTCTTTACTTTCATTGTGTTGTATGATGATTAACAATTGCGTTGAGTAAAGACCTAGAATGCACTATAGTGTATGTTAGATGTGATAGTGGGTATGACGGCTATCATGAAACACATCTAATAATCACTGTGTATTCTGAACACGTTCCTAGTAGATTGGGCCGTCAAAATGAGGATAAGGCCGCCCGAGCTCGAGACTAGTATCTGCGATGCGAAGTACCATGTTTCATTGGTAGGGAACATTGTGATGGTCTGAGCATGCAGATAGATAGTGACCTGGTGATCTATCGAACTACCCTCGTTCGGACTTTCCAAGTGGTTACCATTTGTCGACTGGATAAGTCCGAGGTCTTGGTTGTACTGATTAGTCCTCACGACTCGAAACGTCATTGAGACTCTAAATGATAGGCGTCTCACTTTGGGTCATTAGGCGGCGGGATTGGGTGAGACCCCGATGCATGTAGGAGTCGATGCATCATTGTCGAGGATTCACCGCTCGCATACATGCGTGGATATCCTATGCTATCTGAGGAGATAATAGTGTATAAATCTCTGGCCAGAGTACTAGAAGTTTTTTAGGTAAATGAGTTTACCTAGTTACACTCGCGATGTCAGTATTCGATCTCCAAGATGTATGCATAGCTATCAGATCTTTAGTGACTCTCGATTTACCAATGGTCGTTGATCTGATCGGGATATATGGATTGAAAGGACCGTACTGTACGCTAACCACGACCAACTAGTTCTTGCTGGCACTATCAGTGATACCTATGGGATCATGGGGACTCGCGATGTCAGTATTCGATCTCCAAGATGTATGCATAGCTATCAGATCTTTAGTGACTCTCGATTTACCAATGGTCGTTGATCTGATCGGGATATATGGATTGAAAGGACCGTACTGTACGCTAACCACGACCAACTAGTTCTTGCTGGCACTATCAGTGATACCTATGGGATCATGGGGCGATGTTGCTAGACGCTCTTACCATGATCCGATTGGCAAGTCCGGAATTGTGATTTCGGAGCCACAATGGTTGTGGGCCCACGTCTAGCTGTATCCCTGAACCATTGAGGGTCACACAAGTACTGGATTTGAGATTCCCGCACGGAAACTAAGCTCAATGTGTTGAGAACTTGAGGAGGATTTTGGGGAGTGCGACTTCCTAAAAGTCAACAGGGGTCAAATCGTGATTTCCCGCTGTTGAGGGGCAAAACGGTCATTTTGTATTTGGAGTTCTGAAAAATGGTTTTTCAGATCATAGTATTCAGTTTTGGAAACTGAGTCGATCGGTCCGATCTGATCGGCGATCGGAGTTATGATGAAGTCACGGTGATAGGGATGAACCGGATGTTCATACGTTGGACCCGGGCCCGTTGGGCCGGTCCAAGTTTATCAGTAGTCTATTTAATTAGACTTGGAGGCTTTAATCATAACACTTGATTACACTATACCCTAACCCTAGCTCCTAATCTCTCGGCCGCCCCCCTCCTCTCCAAGCCTCACGCACGCCGCCGCCGGCCGCCGCCTTGCGCCGCCGCCCGCCGTTGATTGATCGGACTTGATCCGATCAGTTTTTCAAGGAGAATCCGTCCGCGCTGATCTCGTCAAGCCTTCTAGTGCAGGCTGACGAAGGAGTCTCCCTTCCGGTCGTGGACCTGATTGACGTAATCTATCGCCGCCTACCGTGAAGTGCCGGTTTCCTCGTGAAACTGGTCGGAGCCAGGCGCCTAGACGCCAGCAAGGTAACTGACTAAACACCCTATAAATGATTCATATTGTGTTATTATTGAATTGTATTGAACGTTTCCCGGCCTAATTTTGTTCTTCTGCTGCCTCGCCGGGATACGGGATCCGGATCCGCCATGGTTCCCCAACACTCCTTGGTATTTTTAAATTTTCGAAACCTTTAAAACAATTTTTACAAGAACCCGCTTAACTTAAATCCGAGTTACCAGATTTAAGGTATCTCAGTTTTAATGCTGATTTCTTGGCTAACAGTAAATGTGCGGAAATAAGCCAATCAATCAGTGAACAGTTAAAGCAATAAGTAAATGTAGTAATGTAAAAGAGTAGGGTCAAGAATTTGTTTATGGAAGTTCGGATGTCAATATCCTACGTCTCCCCTTCTTCCTTTTCAGGAAGGTTCCACTAGAAGATTTGATGTTTACAGCCTCTGTAACCACACAGTCACCGAGCCTCACTCAAGGTGAACTCCTAGCAACTCCAATCAATAAGCAGACGCAGCTGCTGAATACAACACTGATAATTTTTATCAAACGGCTTTGGATAGCACCCAATATCTGACTGGTCGATTCAACATGTGAAAGACTATTACATCTGAATAAACTTTTCTCCAAATACGTAGCTGATAACTTCAACGTCTGACTGTCCAGATGCTATCTTTAATTTAGCACTTGTCTTATTTTGTTATCACCAAAACTATTAAATTTTATCTTAACATGATGTTAGACTGGTTGAACCCAGGGTATTTCAGGAGCACAATAGACAAAGATGCTATCTTTAATTTAGCACTTGTCTTATTTTGTTATCACCAAAACTATTAAATTTTATCTTAACATGATGTTAGACTGGTTGAACCCAGGGATTTCAGGAGCACAATAGACAAAGCTCTCTGAGCTGATCAATATTGGAAGGCTGTAATGGAGGAGCGACAGCTGAAGAGACATGTCTTCCAGTTGAAGGACCAGAGACCCTCCAAGAAGCCGTGAAATAATCAGCAGCGACCACAAGAGCAGAAGCCTCTATCTGTTCAACCCATCAGTGCAGTCCCTGCCATCAACAGCAGGCCAGTGTGTCCCAAATGTCATAGGAATCACCCCGGTCCTTGTACAGCTGGATAGAATGTTTGTTACAAATGTGGGTTGCCAGGGCATGTTATTAAGAATTGCCCGAAGACAAAGCAGATGGTGACCATTAGAGCTTACGTCATGACAGCTGAGCAAGCCAACCCAGATTCTACGGTGGTTACGGGTAAGATTTTGATCACTGGTTTGCCCTCTTTAGCTCTGATAGATTCAGGTGCAACTCTTTCATTCATAGCAGCAGAGTTTGCTAAGAAGTTACCTATCAGACCTGACCAATTAACTATGGGATTTTGTGTAACGGTACCCTATGGAGAATAGCTAGTATCCCATGACCTGTTTCGCGATTTAGAATTTAGGCTTCAAGGGCATTTGATTACTGCCAATTTGATTGTTTTACCAATACCTGAATTCGATATGATTTTAGGAATGGATTGGCTAACCCGGTATGGAGAAGTGATAGACTTCAAGCTTAGAACAGTGGTGGTAAAACCCCCAGGAGGAGATTGGTTTACGTTTGGGGCCAATCAGATTTGTAAGATTCCTCGCATTATTTCAGCTCTTAAAGCTCAAGGTTGTTTGAGGAAAGGTGGGGTAGGATATTTGGCAAACCAGTCGACTTTAGAATCGAGTAGTAAGCCCCAACTTTCAGATGTAGAGGTAGTAAACGAATTTCTCGAGGTATTCCCAGAGGATATACATGGACTACCACCAGATATAGAGCTGGAATTTACAATCGATTTAATACCCGGAGCAGCACCAGTTTCTAGACAACTCTACCGCTTTGCTCCATCAAAAATGAAAGAGTTGAAGGAACAGATACAAGATCTTTTGGATAAAGGATTTATCAGACCGAGTACATCACCGTGGGGAGCAACTGTTTTGTTCGTTAAGAAGAAAGATGGGAGTCTGAGGTTGTGTATAGACTATCGAGAGCTGAATAAATTGACTATTAAGAATAAATATCCCCTTCCTAGGATTGAGGATCTGTTTGACCAGTTGAAGGGATCAGTAGTCTTTTCCAAGATCGACTTGATATCTGGTTACCACCAACTGAAAATTAAACCAGCAGATATCTATAAGACTGCATTTCTAACATGCTATGGCCACTATGAGTTTTTAGTAATGCCCTTTGGACTTACTAATGCGCCCTCAGCTTTTATGGATTTGATGAATAGAGTTTTTCAACCCTTTTTGGATCAGTTTGTAGTCGTGTTCATCGACGATATCTTAGTGTATTCCAAGACTAGATTCGAGCATGTAAACCATCTGAGGACAGTGCTTCAAGTTCTGAAGGATAAGCGATTGTTTGCCAAGTTCAGTAAATGTGATTTTTGGTTGGAGAAATTGGCTTTCCTAGGACATATTATATCTAAGGATGGATTGGAGGTAGACCCAGCAAAGGTGGAAGCTGTGCGATAATGGCCAGTTCCCAAGTCGGTTTCAGAAGTAAGGAGCTTTCTGGGTTTAGCAGGATACTATAGGCGTTTTATTAAAGGATTTTCGAAGACAGCTATTCCTTTGACCATGGTGACTAGGAAGCAGATTAAGTTTGAATGGACTCCGGAATGTCAACTCATATTTGAGAAGTTGAAGCAAGCGCTGATTGAAGCCCCTGTGCTAATCATGCCATCTGATCAAGGAAAGTTTGTTATCTACACAGATGCGTCCAAGTTGGGTTTAGGTGATGTACTGGCAGGATCGTCGAGTGATTTCCTATGCCTCTAGACAGTTGAATAACCACGAGAATAATTATTCCACCCATGATTTAGAACTGGTAGCAGTAGTGTTTGACTTGAAGACCTGGAGACATTACCTTTACGAGGAAAAGTGTGAGATATTCACGGATCATAAGAGCCTCAAATACTTTTTCACCCAAAAGGAACTAAATATGAGGCAGAGGAGATGGCTAGAGTTAGTAAAGGATTATGATTGCACCATCAGCTATCACCCAGGAAACGCCAACGTAGTAGCAGATTCTTTAAGTAGAAAATCTGTTGGATTAGCCCAGCTATCTGTCCAGAGACCATTGGCTCAGGATATTGAGAAGTTTGAGTTGGAATTAGTGCCCAAAGACAGTGCTATGATGCTGGCAGATCTCACCATTCACTCGAATATGATAGACAAAATTCTAGAGGGACAACTTGTTGAGTTAAGCGTGCAAGGATGAGAACAGTACTGGGATCGGTGACCTCCTGGGAAGTTCTTGTACGTCATGCTGCTGACGTTGCGCCGCTTGATCTGGTTGGTCATGTGGGCTGTAAAAGTGTGATGCTAGATCTTAACGGGTAATACTATCTCTGCTGGGGATAGGGCCGACGGTAGGGAAAGGGTAAGACTGATCTCTGAGGGAGACAGCACCAGAAGTTAGACACGCACCTCCCCTCGACTCATGGGCCTAACAGTCCAACCCTACCGCATATAATAGGTGCACTCTGCGCTCAAGAAGCATTTTCTATACTTCTTTGGGGGGGATTGTTGAGTTAAGCGTGCAAGGGTGAGAACAGTACTGGAATGGGTGACCTCCTGGGAAGTTCTCGTACGTCACGCTGCTGACGTTGCGCCGCTTGATCTGGTTGGTCATGTGGGCTGTAAAAGTGTGATGCCAGATCTTAACGGGTAATACTATCTCTGCTAGGGATAGGGCCGACGGTAAGGAAAGGGTAAGACTGATCTCTGAGGGAGACAGCACCAGCAGTTAGACACGCACCTCCCCTGACTCATGGGCCTAACAGTCCAACCCTACGCACATAATAGGTGCACTCTGTGCTGCCACATTATAAGGAAATAAAGTTGCACCTTGGCTCACAGCTATAGCTTTTGGCCTAGTGGTAAGCGCTTGATCCTAACACAACTAAAGGATGAGCAACTTCAGAAGTGGGTGAAACAATATAGAGAGAGAGGCAGAAACCTCTATTTTTCAGAAGAAGGAGTAGTCATATTTCATGGCCGGATGTGGGTGCCCCAAGTAGACACCCTGAGATCATATTTGATGGCAGAAGCCCATACAGTCCCATACTCCGTACATCCCGGAAGTACTAAGATGTATAAAGACCTCCAGAAGTTATATTGGTGGCTGGGAATGAAGAGAGATATTGCCAGATTTGTCTCTGAGTGCTTAACATGCCAACTGGTGAAAGCTGAACACCAGAAACCAGCAGGAATGCTGAAGCCGTTACCTATTCCAGAGTGGAAATGGGAGTGTATAGCTATGGATTTTGTGATTGGATTACCCAGAACTACCCAAGGGTACAATTCTGTTTGGGTTATAATAGACAGACTTACTAAGTCTGCTCACTTCTTGCCAGTAAAGACAACATTTTATGTGAGTTGATACGCAGAGTTATATGTGAAGGAGATAGTGAGGCTTCACGGCGTTCCCATTTAAATAGTATCAGACAGAGATCCCAAGTTTACGTCGACTTTCTGGAAGAGTTTGCATAGAGCTTTAGGTACTAAGTTGACCTTTAGCACAACTTTTCACCCCCAGACCGATGGACAATCAGAGAGGATGATCCAGATCCTAGAAGATTTACATGGAGCATGTATCATAGACTTCTCAGAAAGTTGGGATCTGAAGCTACCGTTGGTAGAATTCGCATATAACAACATTTTCCAAGCATCGATACAGATGGCTCCATATGAAGCTCTTTATGGTCGCAGATGTAGAACACCTCTTCATTGGGATGAGGTAGGAGAGCGAGATAGTTTAGGACCAAACTTGGTAGCGCAAACAGTGGAATCTGTTAGAAAGATTAAGGAACGAATGAAATCTGCTCAAATAATACATAAAAGTTATGAAGATAATAGACGACGGGAGCTGAGTTTTGATGTTGGTGATCACGTCTTTTTGAAAGTAGCTCCAATGAAAGGAGTGATGCGTTTTGGTAAGAAGGGAAAGCCGAGTCCCAGATATATTGGCCCTTATGAGATTCTGGACAAAGTAGGAACGTTGGATTATCGATTAGCACTGCCTCCACATTTGTCTTCAGTGCGTAGTGTATTTCATGTTTCAGCTTTGAGGAAGTACGTTCCCCACCCGTCGCACATATTGAGCGCTGAGCCAATTCAGTTAGTACCAGATTTGAGTTATGAAGAAAGGCCCGAGAAAATTCTTCTTAGGGAAATTAGGACACTAAGGAACCATAGTTTTCCAATGGTTAAAGTGCAATGGTCTAACCAAACCGAACGAGAAGATACATGGGAAACAGAAGCTGATATGCATAGTCGTTACCCAGATTTGTTCCGTAAGTAAATTTCGAGGATGAAATTTTTATAAGATGTGTAGAGTTGTAGCCCCGCAAAATTCGTAGGACCACAATTTCTAGTCCTTTTTAATTTAAGGACACTTTCGAAATCTCAGACTTCAAATTTTTTGTTTATTTGAAAGTTGATTTCTTATTTTCAGAGTTTAGACACGGTGCAGAGGTTTGAACAGATGTTACTCCAGGCACAAATCGAGCTATTTTAGATTTCAGAAATAAAACAATTTCGGGATGGGAAATGATTCATTTTTTTTTATTTGAGTAATGCTTTTACAAATTAAAATAGTGACAGGGGACTTTTAGTAAAATCTTGAGAATTAAGCATGGTACACCATGACTACCCAAGTGTTTTTCCCCTGACACCCACCAACTCCCATGCCTATTGTCCTTATGAACTATAAGTTCCATTATTTGCAAGAACCTTTCATTTTCATCTAAAACCAGTTGAGCTCGTTGTTGTGCTTGAGGAAACTTGCTGTGGTGACCTGCTGTGCTCTGTGTTTCCCAGTGATAACCCAAGTAAATCTGATTCTTGCTACGCCATGAAAGTATATATTGATCCCTTTCAGTTATTGTTCATGCCTCTGTTGGTTTTGAAAAATATGTATGTTGTTTCGGGTTCACAGTTAGTTTACGTCGGAAACTCAAATGTGTTTTAAGGAAAAAAATTGTTGTTTGCATTGCTGAGCATGACAGATTCCAGTTCAATGTATAGTCACAAAGTTCTTCTTCTGGTGAATGGCAGTGTTTGAACTTGACTCCAAGTAATCGGTGAAGCTGGTCGAATCGAGATGTTGTTCTGGTTTGATAAGCAGAACTGGTATCTCTGATTGTCGTTCGTAATACTGCAGCACTAGTTCCATAGCCAGATTTCTGTTTCGTATATTATCAACCAGATTTCACAGTAACACATGTTTTTATACCATTATCTAGTTTTGCTTCATATCCAAGTTTGTTCAGATTTCATGTTATCGACCATTTTACCTTTGTGTTGACATCTGTGTTTACCTACCCAATTCATTGACATCTGAGTTGTCCCATCCAGTTGTATTGAAATCTGAATGACCTTGTGTACATTGTTGTCTTCATTGACATCTGATTTGACCAACCCAATTCATTGACATCTGAGTTGACCAACCCAATTCGTTGACCTCTGAGTTGACCGATGCCAAAATCCGTTGTTACTTCTATACACTATTATTTCATAGACAGATATCTGTTTCTAAATGCTATCCTCTGGCGACATCTGAATCCCTCGCTAGCGACGACATTTACACTCTAACATCTTAACTTCCTCCTAGCGATAGTGTTCCCAGAGTCATAGCTGTCTTAAGATCTGAATTGTATCCTGTACCCAGACACTGTTTCATTCAGACATATGTTCTCCCTAGTCCTAACTGGCTGCTCAGTGAAAATGCTATTTTTGTGAGAAACTGAGTTTTAAAATGAATTGAACCCCGATGTTGAATCTGATTTCATCCAAATGTTGTTTAAAGGAAGAAAATGTTCAAATTTTAAGATTTATGGCAAAGATAACAGACGATCCACATAGAAAGGGTGATCAGCAGTCGAGCGTGACAGTTGCCCCTTCATACACGGCGAATTTCGCCATATAGTAACTAAATTCAGAAGTAACTTGATCAAGTGCAACGGGACCTAAGGAGAGCTTCTGAGCCATAAGTCTAAAGAAAATAATGTTGAGATCTGAGTTCTCCCAGAGCAGATTTTTACGATTGAATTATGTTTAAATGACTTCCTTTAAACTATGATATCTTATGTATTGTGTCTGCCTGCATATTGTTCTCTTGTTATTCTCAGTTTTGCTTGCTGAGCCCCTAGTCTCACTAGCTTTCTTGGTGCAGGTGAGTTAGATCTGGGGCAGGCGGGAGGCGGGAGCTGATCCAGCTATGGTGTGTGGGTGTTTATCGAAGGACGGAGGCACTAGCTTTCTTGGTGCAGGTGAGTTAGATCTGGGGCAGGCGGGAGGCGGGAGCTGATCCAGCTATGGTGTGTGGGTGTTTATCGAAGGACGGAGGTTCCGTAATGATGTTATTGTTGTTTTTGATCTTTTGTCAAACCTGTATTAAGATCTATTACAACAATAGTGAATTCAGATAGAGTTCCAGAAGTTGTAATTTCGCAATTGCATTTTGTATCTCAAGTCTGTTTGTTGAAATCTTTTATTACTATTTGGCGCCAATCGTTGGCAGTTCGAATTTTCTTTTGTAAGGAAATACGGTTTACAATATTTTATTTCAGACCTTCCATTTCTCTTTTATTTCTTTTATACAAATCCGTTGGCTCCCATGGGCGTGGGCACCACAACAATGAACCGGTCTACTCAAACCGATCCTCACAGCGCTTCTAATTCATTCGCATGGGATATTTTCCAAATCTGATATCTTCCTGAACCAAACGCAACGCGATACCAAATTAAATCATTCCCGAATCCGCTAGCACAAATCTGATCTATTCCAAGCCACCCGATAGCGACCAACTACTCACATCTGATCTGCTCTATACCAATTCTTAATATCACCTATAGATTAACCAATTCCTTCAAATCTGAAAACCCAATAATTAACATCTCCATTTGTTAATCCATATCCAGATATGATTAACCGATTAATCACAAATTAATAGTGTCACGCCCCGAGACCAAGACTCATGATATCGGCAATATTAAACAATAATGAAAATTGTAAAACATTAAGCCATCATAGCATAGCTCAAACCAGTCTATTAATAATCGAAATATAATTGTTTTTACATCTGAAATATAAAATTTGAATAACAGAATGCGGAAGCGAGCTCTGATACCACTAAAATGTCACGCCCCGAGACCGAGACTCATGACATCGGCAATATTAAACAATTATGAAAATTGTAAAACATTAAGCCATCAAAGCATAGCTCAAACCAGTCTATTAATAATCGAAATATAATTGTTTTTACATCTGAAATATAAAATTTGAATAACAGAATGCGGAAGCGAAAAATACATAATTAAACGGAAATCTGAATCTTCACCAGCCCCAGAATTGTTCTTGCTCTTCTTCTTCTACCTGCTCTTCATTCTTATCTGGGTGGAGAAGTAAGGGGTGAGTGTTTGGGGAAACACTCAGCAAGTGGGGGATACCATTCGAGCATACAAAATATACTTATACATATACTGAATAACAGATTTCAGAACAGAGCTTAGACAGAGCAGAGAATAGCATAACAGAGCAAAGCATAGCATAACAGAGCATAGCATAGAATAACAGATGGCACAGCCTGACAGATAGCACTGATGATTACTTCGTGTCTATGATTTACTGACCAGTCCCTAAGTTTTGCTCCTCTAAGGGGTCCAGGCCATTAGTTACACCAAGTAACCCAGAAATCCGAAATATTCCGTAAACCCATATAACGACATAATCGTATCTATGGTTTACTGATCAGTCTCTAAGTTTTGATCCTCTTATGGGTCGAGGCCATTAGTTACACACAGTAACCCAGAAAGCCGAAATATTTCATAGACCCATATAATGAAAGCAAAAATCAGTTCAAACGGAGTGTGAATGAGATAAACCAATCGGAACAAGAGGTGCTCGAACAGTAGACGAAGAACTGAATTTTCGAAATAATATACATATTATAGCCAATGAGATATATGTTATCAAAAGCCCACTTACAAATTTCAAAGACTGGTTTTACGTGAACTGAGCGAAGCCTGAAGTCTGGTTTACGAATCCTGCTGCTTGAACGAAGTCTGGCCGTAAATCGTTTGCACGAATTCTTCCTAAGTCTCGTTCCTGCTGGTTCGTCGCTTGCACAGAACCTTGGCTAAGAACCTGCTGGAATTTCTACAGCACTTTGTTGCGAAGGATGTTGCTTTTCTGACTGAGAATTTCGGAATGGTGTGAGGAGTTCTGTGGTCGTACTCTGGTATTTATTGGCGCAGAGGTGAGGAAGTCGAGCGTCCTCCATTAAAGGCTCTTAATTCCCTATCATTACGTCGACTGTTACGCGCACATGATTTACGAGTTTTAATTGTCCATTACTTCTCTCAATTAGACGGTTACTGCACGAAATTTGCCTTTGTACGCGTGAGGAATCTTTTCGAATTTTCATGGCGAAGCTTTCTGTATGAAGAATCTTGCTTCACGTAGAGGAACCTGGATCGTGGAGAAGATGAAGTCGCCTCTGCTGAATTTGCGTTGTTGCTGATTTTGCGTCGCTGCTGAGTTGTCACTGCTTGATCGTTGCTGCTGAATCGTTGCTGCTGGAATTGCTTCGCTAAGTCGTCAGCTGTTGGATTTGCCTTGCTAAAAGTCCAACTGCTGAATTATTTGTTGGTCAAACTGATTTCTTTTCAAACTCAACGACTGATCCTTAGCGTTAAGTCAAAACGTTGTCGTGTCAACTTATTCAAGCGACAACGTTTTGATATCGTTGAAAAGTACCTGCTGGTTATCATTAAGTGATGTAACTGCTGATTCAAGATATCTTGTGACTACCTGCTGGTTTGATCATCGCACAAGCCATCTGCTGAATCTTTAGCGTGAAGGCGAAACGCTGTCGTATCGAATTATTCAAACGACATCGTTTTGCTATTGCTAACTTTCAGCACCAACTGCTGAATTAGAGATCAGCAGGCCTCGTGCTAATTTCTCCCAATAAAACCATTGCTACTGGTTCCATACGACACACTCAAATGCAGCGTTTCAACTTAACGAAACGACGTCGCTCCACTTCTTCGACCCCAAACCAGCAGCTGGTCACTCTAAACTCGCGCATCTGCTGATCCATGAAACGGCGGCGTTTCACTCTCGCGCCATCAACTGATGAATTTCGACCACCTGCTGATTTTCGACCAGCAGGAAAAGATTATTATTATTTTTATTTATTTATTTATTTTTTTTTACATAAATTTTCGGGTTTTCACATCCCTCCCTCCTTAAAAGAAGTTTAGTCCTCGAAACTTTGGTCACCTTCGTCGTCGAAAAGGTAGGGATATTGGCTTCGCATCTTTTCTTCCACCTCCCAGGTGGCTTCTCTTTCGGTGTGGTTGGACCACTGGACCCTGACATAAGGGATCGTTCTTCGTCGGAGTACCTGGTCCTTTCTGTCCATGATTCTAATCGTGACTTCTTCATAGTTCAGTCCTTGGGTCAGATTTCCTTCCACCAGGAGTGGCCCTTCATCAAGAATATGACTAGAGTCTGAGATATATCTCCTTAGTTGAGATACATGGAAGACATTATGGATTCTTGACATACTGGGCGGTAAGGCCAGTCTGTAGGCAAGTGTTTCTACTTTTTCCAATATCTCAAAGGGTCCGACATACCGGAGGTTTAGCTTTTCGGCCTTATCGAATCGGACTACTCCTTTCATTGGTGAGACCTTAAGGTACACTTTTTCACCTACCTCGAATGCCAAAGGTCTTCTCTTTAGATCTGCCCAGCTCTTCTGTCGATCCTGGGCTGCCTTCAGTCTCTCCTTGATAATGGCTACCTTTTTCACTGTCTCTTGAACGAGCTCAGGTCCTGTGATAGCCTTCTCTCCGACCCATCCCAATATAGCGGTGATCGACATTTCCGTCCATAAAGGGCTTCATATGGTGCCATCCCTATGCTGCTGTGGTATCTGTTGTTGTACGCGAACTGTATTAGGGGTAGATGTTCTCTCCAGTTGCTACCGAAGTCCAATGCGCAAGTCCGCAGCATGTCTTCTAGAGTCTGGATGGTCCTCTCAGTTTGACCATCTGTTTGTGGATGATAAGCAGTACTGAGAGTAACCTTGCTTCCCATGGCTTCTTGGATGCTCTTCCAGAAACGAGATACGAACCTTGGGTCCCTATCTGACAGGATGCTTGTTGGAACTCCGTGCAGCCTGACGATGTTGTCCATGTACAAGGAAGCAAGTTTCTCCAACCCATAGTTCATTCGGACAGGCAGAAAATGCACGGATTTTGTTAGCCTATCCACGATTACCCATATTCCATCGTGGCCTAGTCTTGTCTTTGGTAGACCAACTACAAAGTCCATGGATATGTTTTCCCACCTCCATTCTGGAATTTCTAGTGGTTGTAACAATCCTCCAGGTCTTTGATGTTCGGCTTTGACTTGTTGGCATACATGGTATCTTGCAACAAAATCAGCAACATCTATTTTCATCCCATTCCACCAAAAGTGTCCTTTCAAATCTCTGTACATCTTTGTACTCCCCGGGTGGATTGAGAATTTTGACTTATGTGCTTCCGACATCACTTCTTGACGGAGGTTATCGACGTCGGGTACACATAGTCGTCCGTTCATCCAAAGGATCCCATCTTGGTCTGTTCGGAAATCAGGCGATTCCCTTTCCTTGATCTGTTCTTTCAGCCTCATTAAATCGGGGTCTTGATCTTGTTTTAGCTTGATCATTTCTTTAAGGCACGGTTGGGCTGAGACTGAAGATAGTATCACCTTATTCATATTCTTCCGGCTTAGCGCATCGGCCACCTTATTTGCTTTTCTTGGGTGGTAGTTGATCGTTAAGTCGTAGTCCTTTAACAGCTCGAGCCATCGCCTCTGTCTCAGATTTAATTCCTTCTGGGTGAAAATGTATTTGAGACTTTGATGGTCAGTGAATACTTCGCACTTTGCACCATAAAGATAGTGTCGCCAAATCTTTAGGGCAAAAACCACCGCTGCAAGCTCTAAGTCGTGAGTCGGGTAGTTGCGTTCGTACGTCTTCAGTTGCCTTGAGGCATACGCAAGTACTCTGCCATCCTGCATGAGCACACACCCTAGTCCTTCCTTCGAGGCATCGCTGTAGATGGTAAAGCCTTTGTCCCCTACGGGTAACGTCAGAACAGGGGCAGATGCGACCTTCGTTTTCAGAGTCTCGAAGCTTGTCTCACACTCTTCGTTCCAGTTGAACTTGGAGTTCTTCTGGGTGAGTTTAGTGAGTGGCAAGGCTATAGAAGAGAAGCCTTCTACAAACTTTCGATAGTAGCCGGCCAACCCCAAGAAACTTCTAACCTCTGTCACCGTCTTAGGTGCAGTCCAGTCCATTATGGCTTCTACCTTCTTTGGGTCTACTGATACTCCAGCTTCAGAAATTATATGGCCTAGGAATGCCACACTCTTCAGCCAGAATTCACATTTCTTGAATTTGGCGTACAGTTGTTTCTCTCGCAGAGTCTGAAGAGTAATTCGGAGATGTTCCATGTTGTCTTCTTCGCTTGATGAATATACTAGTATATCATCTATGAACACCACCACAAACTTGTCGAGGAATGGTCTGAATACACGGTTCATGAGGTCCATGAAGGCCGCTGGTGCATTGGTTAGACCAAATGGCATCACTGTGAATTCATAATGACCATACCTTGTCCTAAATGCTGTTTTAGGGACATCCTCCTCCAAGATCTTTAGCTGGTGATAGCCTGACCTCAAATCCAGCTTGGAGAAGGTTGTAGCTCCCTTGAGTTGATCGAAGAGGTCGTCAATTCTTGGAAGGGGATACTTGTTCTTGATTGTGATCTTGTTCAACTCTCTGTAGTCGATACACAATCTCATAGTTCCATCCTTCTTCTTGACGAATAAGACTGGGGCTCCCCAAGGTGACACACTGGGTCGGATCTGCTTTTTGTCCAGCAGTTCCTGTAGTTCATCCTTGAGCTCCTTGAGTTCTGCAGGTGCCATTCGATAGGGTACCTTGGATATTGGTGCCGACCCTGGCACTAGGTTGATCTCGAACTCAATTTCTCGATCAGTCACTTTTCCAGGTAAGTCATCTGGAAATACATCTGCAAACTCTTGCACTACTGGGATGTCTTCTATCTTGAGCTCGTCTCCTTCTTTTATTTCTTGGATCATTTCCAAGAAAACTTCTACTCCGGTCTTC
>KQ991090.1:146031-159852 GCA_001598015.1 Dorcoceras hygrometricum | reverse complement strand
TAAACAGAAATCTGAATCTTCACCAGCCCCAGAATTGTTCTTGCTCTTCTTCTTCTACCTGCTCTTCATTCTTATCTGGGTGGAGAAGTAAGGGGTGAGTGTTTGGGGAAACACTCAGCAAGTGGGGGATACCATTCGAGCATACAAAATATACTTATACATATACTGAATAACAGATTTCAGAACAGAGCTAGACAGAACAGAGCATAGCATAACAAAGCAAAGCATAGCATAACAGAGCATAGCATAGCATAACAGAGCATAGCCTGACAGATAGCACTGATGATTACTTCGTGTCTATGGTTTACTGATCAGTCCCTAAGTTTTGCTCCTCTAAGGGGTCGAGGCCATCAGTTACACACAGTAACCCAGAAATCCGGAATATTTCGTAAACCCATATAACGACAGAATCGTGTCTATGGTTTACTGATCAGTCCCTAAGTTTTGCTCCTCTAAGGGGTCGAGGCCATTAGTTACACACAGTAACCCAGAAAGCCGAAATATTTCGTAGACCCATATAACGAAAGCAGAAAAATCAGCAAACGGAGTGTGAATGAGATAAACCAATCGGAACAAGAGGTGCTCGAACAGTAGACGAAGAACTGAATTTTCGAAATAATATACATATTATAGCCAATGAGATATATGTTATCAAAAACCCACTTACAAATTTCAAAGACAGGTTTTACGTGAACTTAGCGAAGCCTGGAGTCTGGTTTACGAATCCTGCTGCTTCAACGAAGTCTGGCCGTAAATCGTTTGCACGAATTCTTCCTAAGTCTCGTTCCTGTTGGTTCGTCGCTTGCACAGAACCTTGGCTAAGAACCTGATGGAATTTCTACAGCACTTTGTCGCGAAGGATGTTGCTTTTCAGACTGAGAATTTCGGAATGGTGTGAGGAGTTCTGTGGTCTTCCTCTCGTATTTATAGGCGCAGAGGTGAGGAAGTCGAGCGTCCGCCATTAAATTCTCTTAATTCCCTATCATTACGTCGACTGTTACGCTCGCATGATTTACGAGTTTTAATTGTCCATTACTTCTCTCAATTCGACGGTTACTGCGAGAAATTTGCCTTTGTATGCGTGAGGAATCTTTTTGAATTTCCATGGCGAAGCTTTCTGTACGAAGAATCTTGCTTCGCGTAGAGGAACCT
The DNA here is from genome assembly GCA_001598015.1 of Dorcoceras hygrometricum. NCBI lineage: Eukaryota > Viridiplantae > Streptophyta > Magnoliopsida > Lamiales > Gesneriaceae > Dorcoceras > Dorcoceras hygrometricum. The sequence goes on along the minus strand of KQ991090.1, from coordinate 158,700 downwards.
GGATCGTGGAGATGATGAATTCGCCTCTGCTGAATTTGCGTTGTTGCTGATTTTGCGTCGCTACTGAGTTGTTACTGCTTGATCATTGCTGCTGAATCGTTGCTTCTGGAATTTCTTCGCTAAGTCGTCAGCTGTTGGATTTGCCTTGCTAAAAGTCCAAATGCTGAATTCTTTGTTGGTCAAACTGATTTCTTTTCAAACTCAACGACTGATCCTTAGCGTTAAGTCAAAACGTTGTCGTGTCAACTTATTCAAGCGACACCGTTTTGATATCGTTGAAAAGTACCTGCTGGTTATCTTTAAGTGATGTACCTGCTGATTCAAGATAGCTTGTGACTACCTGCTGGTTTGATCATCGCACAAGCCATCTGCTGAATCTTTAGCGTGAAGGCGAAACGCTGTCGTATCGACTTATTCAAACGACATCGTTTTGCTATTGCTAACTTTCAGCACCAACTGCTGAATTAGCGATCAGCAGGCCTCGTGCCAATTTCTCCCAATAAAACCCTTGCTGCTGGTTCCATACGACACACTCAAACGCAGCGTTTCAACTTAACGAAACGACGTCGCTCCACTTCTTCGACCCCAAACCAGCAGCTGGTCACTTTAAACTCGCCCATCTGTTGATCCATGAAACGGCGGCGTTTCACTCTCGCGCCATCAACTGCTGAATTTCGACCACCTGCTGATTTTCGACCAGCAGGAAAAGAGTTTTTTTTTTTTTTTTTGTAGATAAATTTTCGGGTTTTCACAAATAGGTTCCTATTCCTTAAACTCTCCCCAACTAGAAAAGGATTTCGTCCTCGAAATCAACTCTCAACAACAGATCAGAAGCAAGAAAACACCAGATAAATCACCAAAACTCATCACAAATAGTCTGCCCAGCATGTCTCAATGCTAATACAAGTCACAAATCGGATGCAAAGCAACTCCAATCACGCAAAACAACAAGCTAGAAGATTACCTGGAATACTACTGGCAATGCTCAAACAGATGATGCCACTCCTGTCACATATTTTCTTCAACTTCCCAAGTAGCTTCCTCTCTACCATGCTTGCTCCATTGGACAAGCCAATGGTATAGTCTTGTTTCTCAGTTTCTTCTCCTTTCTATCCAGAATCTGCACTGGATATTCAACATAACTCAGGGTCTGATCCATCTCCACTTCATCAGTTCTCAGCACATGGGATGGATCTGGCTCATATTTCCTCAACATTGACACATAAAACACATCATGTATCGCTGCTAACTCAACATGTAATCGTAATTTGTATGCCAAAGATCCAATCCTATCAACAATCTCAAAGGGACCAACGAATCTAAGAGCCAACTTACCTTTAAATCTGAATCTCATCACTCTCTTGAAAGGAGAAACCTTCAAAAATACTCGATCACCTACCTCAAACTCTAAAGGTCTGCGTCTCTTGTTAGCATAGCTAGCATGAAGATCTTGTGCAGCTTTCATTCTACTACGAATCAACTTAACTTGATCTTTCATATGCTGCACAAATTCAGGAGTAGATAGTTGTTTCTCACCAACCTCTTCCCAACAAATTGGTGATCTACATTTACGACCATACAAAGCTTCAAATGGGGCCATCCGATAGTCACTTGGTAGCTATTGTTATACGAAAACTCAATTAAATACAAAGAATCATGCCAGCTACCATTGAAATCCATGAAACTTTCTCGCAGCATATCCTCAAAAATCTGAATGGTCCTCTCGGATTGGCCATCTGTCTGAGGGTGATAAGCTGTACTCATAGCCAATCTCGAACGTATCGCTGCTTGCAAGCTCTTCCAAAATTGGGAAGTAAATCTTGGATCTCTATCAGACACTATCGAACCAGACACTCCATGCAATATAACCACGTGGTAAATGTACATTCTAGCATATTCTTCATGGAACACCTCACATCATAGGAAATGAAATGGGCTGACTGCGAAAGTATATCAATCACCACCCAAATCGCATCACATCCACTATTCGATCGAATTAAGTGAGTCACAAAATCCATGGAAATTTGCTCCCAATTCCATTGAGGCACTTCCAGACTCCGTAGCAATCTACCAGGTCTCATTCTCTCAGCCTTGATCTGTTGACAATTCAAACATCGAGCTGCGAATCCAGAGATGTCATTCCTCATACCTTCCCACCAATAGTGAGACATCCACTATTCGATCGAATTAAGTGAGTCACAAAATCCATGGAAATTTGCTCCCAATTCCATTGAGGCACTTCCAGACTCCGTAGCAATCTACCAGGTCTCATTCTCTCAGCCTTGATCTGTTGACAATTCAAACATCGAGCTGCGAATCCAGAGATGTCATTCCTCATACCTTCCCACCAATAGTGAGCCTTCAAGGCATGATACATCTTATTCTTGCCCAGATGCACACTGTAACGACTACAATGGGCCTCATTCAAGATGGTTTCCTTCAGATCAGCCAAATTCGGAACAACCAATCTACCATGAAATCTCAAGCATCCATCAAAGCAACAACAAAATCTTCCGACTGACCATTCTGACCACAAAGTACTGATCCTCTGGCTAAAATTGCCATCCAGAAGTACCCAAATACTCATGGACTTTGGATATACTCATCGACGTCAACATCGCAGGCTAGGCTTTCCTACTCAAAGCATCTGCTACTAAGTTCATCCGCTCAGGCTGATACTGAATCTCACAGTCAAAATCTTTGAGAAACTCCATCCAACGACGTTGTCTCATATTCAGATCTGACTGGGTGAAGATATACTTCATGCTCTTGTGGTCCATGTACACCACAAACTACTCACCATACAAGTAATGACGCCAAATAATCAACGCAAAACCAATGGCGGCCAACTCTAGATCATGAACGGGATATCTTGTCTCATGGGGCTTCAACTGTCGAGATGCATAAGCTATCACACGCCCGTTATGCATCAGCACAAAGCCCAAACCATTCAGAGAAGCATCAGAACAAACAACAAAACCTCCAGAACCCGAAGGCAAAGCCAACACATGAGCAGTAGTCAACTTCTCCTTAAGCAACTGGAAACTCGACTCACATTCATCGCTCCACAGAAATCTCCTATCCTTCTGGGTCAACTGCATCATCGGCTTGGCTATTGAAGAAAAACCCGGAATGAAACGCCTATAATAGCCAGCCAAACCCAAGAAACTACAGATCTCTGATACATTCCTAAGTCTCTCCAGGTTAAGAACTGCTTCGACCTTACTAGGATCCACCGAAATATATTCTGCAGATATGACATGACCCAAAAAGATTACTTTATCCAGCCAAAATTCACACTTGCTGAACTTAGCGTACAGCTGTGAGTCTCTCAGTTTTTACAACACCAATCTCAAATGTTCTTTATGCTCTCTGAAATTCCTCGAATACACCAGCATGTCATCTATGAAGAAAATCACGAAATGATCGATGTACTCAGTAAATAAGCGATTCATCAAATCCATGAAGACAGCAGGAGCATTCGTCAATCCGAAAGGCATCACCAGAAACTCATAATGCCCATATCTAGTCCTAAACGCCGTCTTCGCCACATTAGTGTCTCTAATCTGCAACTGATGATAACCAGATCGTAGATCGATCTTAGAGTACACTTCTGATCCCTGCAACAGATCAAACAAGTCATCAATCCTCGGCAAAGGATACTTGTTCTTGATCGTCGCTTTATTCAACTGCCGAAAGTCCACACACATCCTCATAGATCCATCCTTCTTCTTTAAAAACAAAATCGGAGCTCCCCAAGGAGACATACTTGGCCTAATAAATCCCTTCTCTAAAAGATCACACAACTGATCCTTGAGCTCCTTCAACTCAACTGGCGCCAATCTATAAGGGACTCTTGAAATCGGGGCTGTTCCTGGCACCAAATCTATACTAAAATCAATCTCTCGTCTCGAAGGGAATCCAGGAATCTCATCCGGAAAAACATCAGCAAAATCTCGAGCAATCTGGACATCACTCAACTCTATCCACGATTTTCGGGAAACATCCAAGGCATAAATCATAAATCCAGAATTCTCTAGCGACAACAGACTGAACATATCCATGGCCGAGACTAGTGGAATCTTCGATCGCGAATCAACACCGTAGAAATCCCACTTCTCCCCAACTTGAGGTCTAAACCTCACTACACCATGGAAACAATCAACAGTCGTTCTATAACTGGACAACACGTCCATTCCCAAGATACAATCAAAATCTCTAATCTCCAAAACAATTAGGTTAGTCACCAACACATTCTCATCAAATCTAATCACACCATAAAAAACCACTTCACAGGACATCAACCACACACCAGCAGGAGTAGAAACAGATAAAACATCACACAATGGGGTAACACTCAACCCACACTCATGCACAAACATATTAGAGATAAAAGAGTGTGAAGCTCCTGTATAAAAAAAAACTCATCCAGAAAAATCAAGATAGCACAATTACCTGCAATAACTCCTCCAGGCATATCCTCAGATTGCACTCTCTCGTCACGGAATTCACCTGAGCTTGTTGCGGTCCCAGAAACTGAGGTCTAGAAGATCCTTCAAACATAGACGGTTCTCGTGGTTGGAATCCTGATCGTTGGGACTGAGCAAAAGTTTGTGATCTCTGCGAAGAACCACCAGCTGAACCTTGCTGTGACTGATTCGAAGGTTGTTCTCCCCTCGAAAACACCCTAGCGAAATGTCCAGGCTACCCACAATTATGGCAAAGACCCTGAACTCCATGGCCCTGTGTAGTAATATGGCGACCTCCGCACTGACCACACATCACTCCTCCGGAGCCACTACTACCAGAACTCACGGAACCCGAAGAATTCGAATTCGATCGTCTCTTGAACTGCTTCCCTCTAGTCTTAAACCTATGGCGATTAGACTGCTGCGAAGTCTGAGGAGGTTGAAACGATGGCATCGCTTCGGGCACAGGTTGAAAAGTGCGTCCAGCTATCGGCTGAACTTGATTCTGCGCTTCCAACAAACTCTCCTCAATGTCTACCGTCCTATTCACTACCTCGAAATACGTCGCAGAAGAACCAGCTAGCACCATATGGAACAATTCAGGCCTCAAACCTCTCAGAAACTTGTTCCTCTTCGTCCTCTCATGGTTAGCAACATGGGGAACATACGTCAAAAGTGACGAAAACTGTCTAGCATACTCAGCTACTCAATGTCTACCGTCCTATTCACTACCTCGAAATACGTCGCAGAAGAACCAGCTAGCACCATATGGAACAATTCAGGCCTCAAACCTCTCAGAAACTTGTTCCTCTTCGTCCTCTCATGGTTAGCAACATGGGGAACATACGTCAAAAGTGACGAAAACTGTCTAGCATACTCAGCTACCCTCATGTTCCCTTGCTTCAGATTATCGAAATCCCTCTCACGATTGTTGTAGAAGGACTCAGGGATATAATCCTGTCGAAAAGCTGCACAGAAGCTCTCCCAAGAAATCAGAGTACCACTTTCTCTCATGACTCGTGAAGTGCTCTTCCACCAGTGTTGAGTGTTCTCCCTAAACTGCAAAACGGCTAACTTTAGTCTCCTCTCCTGAGAGTACTCCACCGCATCAAACAACTCCTCCATATGCTCTAACCAGCCTTCAGCCATCAGACCACCCTCTGCTCCAGTAAACATCGGGGGATTCATCATCTGGAACCTAGCAAGAACTAGCTCCATCGCTCCAATATGTCTAGTCACATCTTCTACCTCTGTCTGTCTAGAACGGCGACGCAAAGGTGCACTCTGCTGCTCAGCATACTCATCACTTCCTGGGGGTCTAGACTCCTCACCAGTCTGCCTAGTGATTCTACTTCTACCTCTCCTCGGAGTCATCTACCAAAACTCAGAGGAAAGAACTAACAGGAAAATCACAGAGGCAGATAATCAAAATCACAGAGTCAATCAACATCAAAAGCTCAAACTCTGTGCCTAGACTCGAATGTGGTGGAAGAAAAATCGAGCTTATCCCAGTTTAAGCTCTGATACCAAAATGTCAGGCCCGGTGCGTTAATCATAGATTAATTTCTCAATTAATCTTAATTCACGAAAGCATTAAAAATATGGGTTAAAATTTTTTGAATTGGGCCCGATCCAAAACATCATTCAAAATAAGTTTATAATCAAAATAAGGATTTAACTCAAAATCCAAAACATCAACAACATACTACAAAACCAAGTATGCATCAAATACAGATCCCCAATACAAAGTAACACAGGGCATCCCCTGGTTCAATACATAAGAGGTATAACTTGGACTCAGAATTGGGATCTACCAGTCGACGCTCAACTCGGTCCCGTGGGAGTACCTGAAGATCCTGCAAAGGCCAACACAGACCAAAGCAGCCCAAACACAGGGAAAAGAAACAAGGTCAAACCTCAGTACGAAGAGCACTCATAAAACAGCAATTCATAAAACATGCAATATTTCAAGTCATGATATGCATGAAGGTACCAAAGAACATCGGTAATCAAGGCCAACGACTCAGCTGGCAATCAAATATCAATTGAGCCTCAACACCATGCACAACCAATCAGCCGTTGGAAATCATCGATCTGTGATCTTCAAGTGCGACAATCTGTCGACCATCACAGCTCAGTGGTATTCAGGCGCGACGACTCAGCTGGCCACCACCTCGATGATAACATTGGACCTTTCAGGTGCGACAACTCAGCCGACAGATCACAACGCTAGCTCGACTCGGGCATCAATAAAGTTCAGGCTCAAGATGTATGCGTGAATTCCAAGCAATATCAATTCACTAACATACATAATTCATACGCAAATAGAACAGAAAATCAGATCACGGTAAGGAAAATCTGTTCACGTAAACACTCATCACAACAATCTCAACAAACTGGAAATATTCCCATGCTTATGCCTAAGATGTTTAAATAAGCTCAAATGCGTACCTCCTCTAAGCAGCTAATACCTCGACAGATCTCGCAGAACACAGCTCCAACAGCCTGCTCAAATATGCTACTCACGAGCTCCTCAAAAGCTCAACGGAAAATGCCTACAAGCTCAAATCTGCCAAGATATCTAGTAATCAGCTCACATCAAAGCTCATCCAGCTTAAAATCTAAAGCTTCGTAGCCTAAACCAGCTATTTCAAATCTACAGAGCACTACCCAGCTCTAAATCAAAGCTTAAACCGGTAAGGAATCACTTACTCAAAGCTGCTAAAGAACTGAAGAACTATCGGCCACCAGATATTCGAACAAAGCAACTATTTCGCGCTCCATCAACACGTCCACTCAGGTCTCCAAACTGTTATCAATCGAATGATCTTTAAGAGACGAGCTCAGCGCCACCAATCTTGCTCCAAACGGCGGCGTAAATCGATGGCAATCGATGGAGAAAGGGTTCGAATGAACAGTAAGGGTTTCGAAGGTTCACAGGAAGAAGATAAGAAACATCTGGTCTCAATTTCTCTAAGTGTTAATCGACCCCGATATAAATAAATCTTCCCGTCAAAGCTATAGTTTAAGTCAACTACTCAGATCTGAACATTACCCCAAATCTGATTCCTTCAGGCTACACCAAATCTGCCTTCCCTACGTTGTACGCGCGCGCGACCATCAAAACGACGTCGCGTAGGAGTCCCGCTCCAAAAAAAATGATCTCGTGACATAGGCCCGCTCGCGAACATCCAGATCTGGTCAAATATGAAATTCATGAACCGTACCCATCTACTCCAAACTCACGAATCGGTTCGGTCCACACAGTACCGTTGACCAACACTTGACTTCTTCAAGTTGACGTGCACACCCGCTTATACCCGCTGAACTGATTTCACTCAACCAGTGCCAAATATAATATGCGCCAAACAACGTCGCATCTAGTATTCGCTAAACGGCGTCGCATCAATACATTCCACTAGCGCCAACTCAATTAACCCAAAACGACATCACATTGCCTCCCGCTCAGGGTAACCCGCTCTTACACCCAAGGGGCAGATCTGGACACCAAGATCTTACTCAAATCTGAACATGACGAACCAGTCTACTCAAATCGATCCTCGCAGCGCTTCTAATTCATTCATGCGGGATATTCTCAAAATCTGATATCTTCCTGAACCAAACGCAACACGATACCAAATTAAATCATTCTTGAATCCGCTAGCGCAAATCTGATCTATTCCAAGCCACTCTATAGCGACCAAAAACTCACATCTGATCTGCTCTATATCAAATATGTATATCACCAACAGATTAACCTTCAAATCTGAAAACCCAATAATTAACATCTCCATTGGTTAATCCCTATCTAGATCTGATTAACCGATTAATCACAAATTAATAAATTCCTAGTCCTTAGAGTGATACGCCTTAATCATAGCCAATCTAGAACCTAGAGCTGGTTGCAAACTTCTCCAAAATATAGAAGTGAGCCTTGGATCTCTCTCAGAAACTATTGACACCGGCACACCATGTAATCTTACCACAAAATCGATGTACAACCTCTCCATTTTTCTTCATATAGTACGTCATGTCGTAGGGAATGAAGTGGGCTGACTTAGACAGTCGATCGATCACAATCCACACCACATCACATCCTCGGTTGGAACGAGCCAAATGTGTCACAAAATCCATGCTATATGCTCCCAATCCCATTGGGTACCTCTAAGATCTGCAACATACCACCAGGTCACATCCTCTCTATCTTGATCTTCTGGAAATTCAGACATCGAGCCACAAATTCAGCAATATCGTTCTTCATACCTACCCACCAATAGTGTGATTTCAAGGATTGGTACATCTTTCCCACACCAGGGTGGACATTGTGGCGACTACAATGAGCTTATCTCAAGATCATCTCCCTCAAGTAGATAAGGTTAGGTACCAGTAACCTACCCCAAAACCTCAAGCACCCATCAGAAGCAACAGAATAATCATCCAACTGGCCTGCTTATGCCTTCAACTTCAAATCGTGAATGTACAGGTACATTCTCTGTGCTGTCCTGACGTCTGACACACTCTGCGATTTGACCTAAAAAGAGGAAACCACAAAATAATCGTATCCTGGGTGAAACCGCCAACCAGTCATTCCCAAATGTTCATGACTTTCGAGATACTCTGTAACGCCTAGGAATTTTTCTACCTAAATTGCATGTCTTATCGTTTTATTTGATTATTTGCATGATTATTGCCTTATGATTAATTTGACTTGGATTTCAAGTCCTTTTTAAGTTTGTAATTAGATGATTCAAGGCTGGAAGGAAGACGACGGGGACACCGATGTTTTGAGGTTTTCAATGAAAAAATTTATTTCTAAGACGTTTCAAAGAATTTAGTAATTTGAGGGATTGAGGATTTTATTCTTTTAAATGAGTAGCCTTTTTGCTACTAAAATGACTAGTTTTACACACACTTGCATCATTACAAAAAAATCAAATCTTCTTACCTTATTCCAACCTCATATTTTCGAAAATAATAGGCTAGGAGGGGATTTTTTTTTCACCAAACTTTCATTCAAATTTTCTAAGTGTGGATGAGTAGCACTTTTTATCAATTTAAATAGAAACTTTGAGTACTCCTTAAACACACATGGTCCATCTGGGTCTCACACCCCGGGTTATCTTCAGATCTAACCATTGGTTCAGCCAAGATGAAGGGACCATTATAAACCCTGTCCTCTATGTCAATAGTTGGTGCCAGAGTCCCTTCTGGAATCTCAGAGGTGAACAGATCTACATAGTCTATTTGATTGCTCGAGACAAGCCTGGATTGGGGCTCCATTCGATTGTCAACCGAGTGTTGTGCCGTCTTTTGTGCGCATGGTCCTGCGCTTCTTCGTTATTGCCATAAATGGATCAGATGTAGTATCTTCAGAGTCAGATGACTCTTCCACTTGTGGACGTTTCCTTCGGCGTGCCACCAGCGGGCACGAGTCTTTGTTTGAGTTGGTCTCAGAATTGGACATTGTTGGAGAAAATAATCCCCCAGCCTCCACAGTTGGTAGTGTAGCTACTTCCTTCATACTCTCTGCTTGTGTCTTCTTCTCCATATTTGGCTTCTCGGCCTTCCGCTTTTCCACAGCCGGTTTCCTTTTTGTCATTCCCACTGTCTTAGTTGCTTTGGCTTGTCCACCCTCTGTTTCACTTGTCGCGTCTCCTGAAGTCTTGTTGGTCTCACCAGCTGATGTCACTTTCAGATTTTTCTTAATGTATGTCATCACAGATTTCTCATTGAGGAATTTTTGAGAGTGCAGCTTGAATGATCCCCCCAAATCAGCCTGGATCAGATGCTCCAGAATGGTACTTATCTGTACAGCATAACCCTGGGACTGCCTTTTGGGATTGTACACCATACCCAAAAGTACTTGGAACAATACCTGAGCCCAGTTCACCCAAACCCCTGCAGTAATAGCAATCATGAAATTGAGTTTCTCACTTGTCACCATATCAAAAGATCCTGCCTTAGCGCATAGTGCCTTTGCAACTATGTCATGCAACAGAAGATATTCTATCTTCATTTCTCGTTTGTTGCCTGATTCCCGGAATGGCACTGCAGAGGTAGAAAACCTAATTCTCATTTCATCCACCTTTTCCTTGGGAAAGTCGATACGTGTCATCCCCTCAGTGGGTAGTCCAAACGATTCAGCGAAAATCTCCTTTGTCAATATCAGTTTCGTTTTTGTGAGAACCAAAAGTTGATTAGATTAGTTGAATTAATTAATCGGGTTTAATATAGACCAGATTTGGCTTGAACAGATCTGGGATGAGCCAGCTGTGAGTTGGTATGATTGGCTTAGCTATCGGGTCCGTATTAGTACTTAGAACAATTATGATAAGTTTGAGAAGTTTGGTTGCAGCGATCAAATTTGAGAGCTGATCAGATTTGAGTTTAGAATCTGGTATCTCTAAGCAGATGTGAGTACACTAGTGTGTTTCAGTAGCGGGTAGCGAAACTACGCCGTTTGGATTAGTTGGAATGACAGCATTTTGGCTTAGCGGGGGAGACTCAGATGTGAGTAGCGTTGGACTTAAGATTCGATGGGATCTGAGTGTTGCGATGCTGTTTAGCATTACAGATTCGAGTAGCAGGTGACGTGTCGAGATGCGACAGTCGACTGTGTGCGATGTCGTTTGGGTAAGTCAGGATCTGTTTTGACGAAGAGTCATATCTGATGTGAGATTAAGATCCGAGTGATAAATCAGTTTTGAGACTTAAGTGTCGGTAGGTACTGTTCTTCAGATTTGAGCAGATTTGACCTTTAATAGAGGACTTTGCCTTCGTTCTTTATTATCCAGATTCAACACTTAGAATATTTCCCGATAGCGAATCATGTCGCGATACCCTATTACTGTTCACTGTGACACTTTTTCTCCGATTGCCGGCTGTTCCGATTGAAGTAAGAGTGGTAGCGCTGGACTCCTCTTTTTGAGACGTTTTGTTTGGTAATGCTTGTAGAAGCTTGCGTAAAGCTGGAGAGGTTCGCGAAGACATCTCCCTTCTGTAGTCTGTTAGCATAAGGGTGGCTTTGTTTCAGCCGTTCAGGAAGCTTGTTGGGTAAGTGTTAAGATCCAACTTTGTGCTTCGTTTAGAGCCTTCTGTTGTGTTAGAAGGGTAGGACAGATTTGGTTGAGCTCGTAGCTCCCAATTCGTAGTTTCTATGCTGTCAGGCCTCGTGCACAACACAGAGTTAAATCACGTAAAACATAGCGGAAGCACTTTAAAAAGTGGCTAAAATTTTTCTCTTTTGGCCTGACGAAGAAAACATAATTTTAAAATACCACAATACATTAAAATATCCCAGTTTAATAAAAACACGCAATACTAACAGCCATAATACGACAGTATAGCATTTAACAAGTATCAGTCAGCTAATACAACAACAGAAAACACAAAGCACAAGACACTCCCCGGCTAATAGAACTGATACATATATGCTATACGCTAACTGGGACACTCTACACACCACCTGGGGCACCTCCAGCTAGATCAACACCAAGACCAGCGGAATAACCTGGGAGACCTGAACAACAAGCAGACAAACAAAACAACCAGCCCCAGAGGGACATCGGGGTCAAACCCCAGTACGAAGAGCAACATAATACACAACCAGATACAGCATGCAATGTATCATGTCGTGCAAATGCATGAGCCGTACAAGTATCATCGGTAACAACCGGAAGGCCAAACGAATGGTACAACAGCAAATGTGACACATCACCGGGCTTCGGAAGCTACCCGATCGCACCCCGTGGAAAATAGAGTGGCTCATCGTAAACACAAGCGCGGGCGCCACCCGCCGGGTCGCACGGAATTGCTAGTGTAACACAAACACCCGCCAACCTCTATCCAGGTCACTGCAACTGAGGGCTATGAGAACGGCTCACCGCACCCTCCAGATGCACTCAATCGTGGTGATGGTCCCTGAAATAGGATCAATAAGCAAATAGAAGTTCAGAACGGGGGGGGGGATGAACTCCTTCGATTTTTCTATTTCAAAGTTTTTCAAAACGTTTTAAGCGCTGCTTAACTCAAGCCCGAGTTACTAGACTTGAGATATCTCAGTTAAGTGCAAATCTCTCGGCTAACTAAAAAGTGCGGAATGAAGCTGATTAATTTGTGAACAGTAAACAATAAGTAAATGCGTAAATGTAAAGAGATAGAGGGACAGAGTTTGTTTCTGGAAGTTCGGATATAAATATCC
>KQ991090.1:122489-145251 GCA_001598015.1 Dorcoceras hygrometricum | reverse complement strand
AAACAAATTTTATTAACCAACAAAAATTGTACATAGGATGTGTTTCTGCTGATTCCTTTAGCAATAAAACGATGTCGTGTCAACTTAATCAAGTGACGCCGTTTTGCTATCTTCGAAATACATCTGCTGGAAAACAACAAGTAGAGCATCTGCTGGTTTGTCAAAAGAACGCTTCTGCTGAATCAAACAAAACGCTGTCGTTCCAACTAAACCAAACGCTGTCGTATCGCAATCTTCAACAAATAGATTAGACCAACTGCTGAACTTCTTCAACAAAGTATCTGCTGAACACTTCTTCTGCTGATACGAAACAGTGCACTCCATGACGTCGTTCTAACTTATCAAAACGCTGTCGTTTACCAATCCTTAGCAAAAACACGCTGAAGCACAAAACGACATCTGCTGATCGCGACAACAACAACTGCTGATCTACTCAAACCGTTCAACTGCTGAAATTATATCAACTGCTGAAATCTCACGAAAGCTCCATCTGCTGAAATGCTACTGTAGATAGATAAACTTCTGCGACAACCGATTGTCCAAAATCATCTTAACTAATTTTTGTTATCACCAAAACTTATAAATATTGTTCTAACACGTGGTTATGCCACACTGCACCGCACCACGAGAGAAGAACTCCAACAGAGCAACATATATATAGCATGGCTGTCAAAGAAATCAAGGGCCCGATATGCTATGCAGATGCATTACAATGCTTAACATGAAATGGATGCTTTCAATGCCAATAACTACATGCAACAACACACTGTAGTACGCATATATGGCCACACAACAAGAATATAACCTTGCAGGATACAACCAGCTCAAGCCACAACAAGCAATACGCACGACAATTCAGCCAATAGACATTATAGAATATAAAAAACTACGCCTCAACACCAATACCAGACGCAGCTGTACAAAACACACATAACACATTCCCATGCCTATCTCGAAGCTGAATTACAAGCTCAATTCGTACCTCTACACGGCAACTTCCTCAAACAGATTCCACCAAGGCCCAATACCAAAGGCCTGCTCAACTATGCTTCCTTACGGCTAACTGCAAAACTTCACAAAGCTGCTCGAACACTTGAATCTGTTAAAGAACCTGGCAAATCAGCTTAAATCCAGAATTCTACAATTTACATGCCTACGGTTAATAATTGAAATCGGATTCTACCACTCAACGCAACCTCTACAGCAGGAACTAAGCTTAAAACGGCAAGAAAATACTTACCCAGAAGCTCAAACAAAGTTGGAAAATTATCAACTGGAATCTGCGAAAATACAAAGAACGGCAACTCCTTCGCTCTTCTTCCACACGTCGATCTAAAACCCCAAAATGGTAGAAATCGAAAGCTCTTAGAAGAACAAACTCAGCGCCGTAAATCTTGTATCAAACAGTAGCGTAAATCGGCAAAAATCAAACGAGAAAGGTTTAGCATGAACAGTAGCCGACGAGGGTTATCGAGGAAGACAATGGAAAATATCGGGTTCGGGAAAAATATGCTAAGTGTTTACAAACACTGGTATATATAAAATCCTCCAGCCAATCGCTACTCTTAAAGTCCATCAGCGACGAACACTTACTCCTGCATCAGATTTTATCACGAAACAGATTTCTCGAACTTGGGACCAGCGCTCACACACAAATCTGAAACAAGCACTCTCACGCATCGAAAACTACTCTAACCCAAACGAAACGACGTCGCTGGCCGTTGAAACAGATCTCTACAACAGATCCCTGCGCTAAGGAACAAATCTACAAATCTGAAATCTTCAGCGTTCACGCTAACAAACGCTCAACTAACAAAACGGCAACGTATCGAGGACCTCGCTAATCAAAACCGGTCAACACAAAACATTGACATCTACTCAAATAATTACGCCCTCTAACAGATCTCTAATTAAACACCAAACGACTTCGTGCAGAATCCGCTGGAGAAACCTGGACACTTCACCACTCAAGAAATCTAAAAGCAAAACGCGTCGTAACACACAGATCTCTTCGTACTACGGAAGGTTAGCGCTAAACTAAAACGGAGACGCATTGGAGACATCTGAACACGCCAACGCACCACAGCGAACGACGTCGCTTCAACTTATCCCATCGGCGTCGCATCACTCACACCGCCACGCTCAACAGATCTCTCTCGCGCAACAGATCCCTCGCGCTAGCGCTACATCTAAACGACGTCGTACCAGATAAATCAGACGACGGCGTTTTGAAATCAATAAAAAGACACGTGAGCAGACTCTGGGCAGATTTCTACCATAAGCGCATAACAGATTTCTCCTAAACGACGGGGTATCAATAAATACGCTACAAAACGCTCTACGAACAACCAAATACCAGCGATAACAGACTTCACCAAATAACGAGACGTTGAAATATGAAAACGACAGCGTATTGTTCCTTGCACAACCAAAAACGCGGGAAACCATGCAAACGTCCAGCTACCAGATTTTACCACTAATCGAACAGATCTCACCCTGAACGCTAAACAACGGCATGTTATTTCTCGCCACAAACACGCGCTAACAGAATTCTGAATACTAGAGATTCAGATTTCTCCCACGAACAGATTTCTCACAACAAAACCCTCGATTCGACCCCAAATTACAAACGGATTCCACCCAGTGAAAACCCGTAACTCATAACATAACATCTCTAGGAGAAATCTTAAAATCACCAACCAGACTCCACCAAAATCCTGAAATTTGAATTTCGAAAATATTCAAATTTTCAAATTTATTCCAAACATGAAATCAGGCCCCAAAACTAAACACGAAGCCGCCCAAACAAAAGCTGAATCACCAGATTTCTCACACAGAAATCTGAATTCCTTAAAATTTATTAATTCCTAAATTTAATATTTCTTAAATTCCAGGTCTCACATTCCTCTCCACCTTAAAAGATTTCGCCCTCGAAATCACACAACAACTCTGGAATTAGACCAAAACGATCCTCAACATAGCCAACTCTGGAAAGTTAAGTTATACGCAGAACAATGGAAAACACTCCAACTCTCAACCAAGAGGCTACTAACCCAGAGTTCGAGATGACCGAAATACAACTAAAAGCAACCAACTGCTGAGGAACAAAAAGCAGATAACTACATGAATCTGGCCCAATGCTTTCACAACCCATCATGGCCATTCACGCTACATCTACTCCACCAGCTCTCATGCAATTCATTCTCTATGAGCTTGCTCCATTGAACACCCACCAAGGAGATGATCTCACTCTTGGACTCTTACTTCCCCCTGGAAGTCAAATCTGCAGAAGTCCTTGGACATGGCTCAGCACTTAATCTAACTTCACCGCAACAGCTCGTAATATACACGAAGGGTTTGGATCACTTCCTCAACATAAGCATGCCACGCAAAGAAAATGGTTCATGTTGGCACTGCCAAACTAAGAACAAAGACAATTCTTTCTGCGATCTCCAAAAGATCCAACATAACACGAAGCTCCTTGCAACTACACTGCCATGCCTAAAACAGCTAATAATCAAAGGCCAAGTTACAATGCGCAATGTCCAGAATGGATCGACACAAGAACAACCAGTTACCAACTGGGTAAGACAAAACTCGAATCTGAAGGAAACAAAAAACAAGAGTGAAAGACCGTTTCAACGCGGATGAGGACACGCTCCACTCATCTCAGTTTATGTCTCTCAAACATTCCTTCTTCTTCTTACATGACCATTCCCACTGCATTACAACCCAGGTAAGGTAACAACCTATCACTGCTTCTCTCTTCCAACTAAGATCCTCGCTAGCCAAACAGTCAAATTGAGGGCCTAGTCCCGCTCATTGCATCAGTATTCAACACAAAAGAAGGATCTGATTCGCAATTTCCTCGGCTTGAACACATAGAACACACTACGTGTCCATAACAACACAGCCTGTACTCGCAGATCGCACACCAAAGATCCAATTTACCCCAAAACATCCAAAGACACTTCCAACTGTGGAATAAAAAGCTTAGAGTACCTATCAGCCACTACAGATATCAGAAGATTATGCGATCTTGCTGCAGAATCGCCACAAAATCCTTTTGCTAGTTTCCTAGCATAAGCCTTAGCGCCAAGACAAAACGGGCTAATACAACAATCCAACAGTCACACTTTTACTACCCGTGCTGAACTGGCACTCGGAACCAACAAGGAAGCTCTACAAGACTACCAAATGCTCGAAAGCATCTTGAGATACTCACCGATACTAGCACTGCTGGCTGGGCCTTCCAACAAATCATCTAGCGAGCTTCTCTCGCGCAGGCAGACGCTAAACTCACATCTGAAATTTTTAACTAACTCTATCCAATGCACTAACTCACAGATAAACTGAACTGAGTGAAGACAGAAATCGTTAATGGCTCTCCACATTAAAAAAAAAACACATCAAATCTCCAAAGAAAACACAATGGCCTCCAACGCCAAAACAAAGGTGGGGCATCTCATCTAACATGGTTTCCACTAATTGTGCCAACAAATCATCTAGCGAGCTTCTCTCGCGCAGGCAGACGCTAAACTCACATCTGAAATTTTTAACTAACTCTATCCAATGCACTAACTCACAGATAAACTGAACTGAGTGAAGACAGAAATCGTTAATGGCTCTCCACATTAAAAAAAAAACACATCAAATCTCCAAAGAAAACACAATGGCCTCCAACGCCAAAACAAAGGTGGGGCATCTCATCTAACATGGTTTCCACTAATTGTGATACATCTATGCCTCTCAAAATGCAATGGAAGGGACTATGGAAGGGACTACAACCGAAACAGGGAGTCCACAGGAGCTCAACAACTCAAAGCTGAACAACAGGCGGAGGCAAAGATCAACAAACATCTGTAGCCACGGTGCGTGTACGAGAATATGAGAATCACCCACTCATTTATATACCACACCCGATTACCAGATGAATCAAAACTGCTCGACCTGCCGTTGCCCAACCCATGAACTGTGGTAGTTAACCACTCGGTGCATGGTGGCTAACAAATCCCAGTAGGGAGATGAAAGTGCGGTATCACCGCTCGCCCTCGCATCCTGGTAAGGAACAAATAGCAACAACAAAGCACGGCTACAACTGTTGAATTGAACAGGATATGACAAGACACGACTATAAAAATCGGAGTTCAACAGCTGGATACACGCAACTCGTAAAACAACTCAACAGTTGGGAACACAAACATCTGAAATAAAATGAAGTTCAAATACCGCAATTCCGCTGTCCGGACAAAAGGAATCAAATAGGATACGCACAGTACTAAAGATTACAAGGGAATCAGGAGAATTTCAACTGAAACACATGAGGTAAGAAATCCTCGAACAAGGGAGATCACCAACCCCAAACTAAAGTTCGGATATCGCAATCACAAACAAGTAGCAGCTATCCTCTCAACAAAGGGAATCTAAACACTCCCAAAACCAAACAACTTCCCTACTAGAACTTACTAACCTAACTCAGCATCACTCACGGAATGACAACTTCTCCAACGACAGGAGAAACAAAGACACGGCATGACGCAACAAGATGGGGCGGAAACAACCCTTGCACACCAACAAAACAATTTAAATATAACAGGAAACGAGTGCGATGAACACGCGCCAAACCAAACTCACAAAGAGTTAACAAGTAAAGAACAACTACCTGAACAACCTTCTCTGTTCAAGGCATCATCTCGCTCTACAATTGTCACGTCCAACCGAGTTGGCTGAAGTCCCAATTGCTCCGATAGAGAAAGATCTCTAGCATTAGATGCCTCTGGAGGTTGAAATCTTGATAGTTGGGATTGAAAACGACGATACGGTCTCCTCGAAAAACTCCTAGTCAAAGCCTGCTGTCCCAAAGTAGGACACACTCTAGAAAAGTGCCCATCCTGACCACAATTGTTGCAAGCTCCTCGCACTCCAACGCATCGAGAAGGTCGATGCTTACCTCCACACTGACCACAAAATGATGCATTCGCCTTCGCTCCACCAAAACCGCCAGAACTCGAAGAACTCGAACTGGATCTCTTAAAGCGTCTTCCTCTAGATCTAAACCTCTGTCGACTCAAAGATTGCGGTGCCACAGAAGGCTGGGAGGACGACGTTCCAGATGGCACAGGATCCACACTTTGTCCTGTCGACTGTTGCACTCGAGTCTGTCCAACTACAAGGCTCTCCATCAATTCAACTGCTCTGTTGACAGCAATAGCAAGAGAGAGAAAGGCTGAAGACTGACTCTCACTAAATTCCAAAGGAACACTCGGTTGAGAGGCATCCTCTCTATAAGCACTAACCGGAGTCCTCGAATCAACCACCGCTTGCCTACTAGCTCTACCTCTTCTCCTAGGCGGCATCTCTCTACAAGACACTCAAAGGTAAGCACACTCTGTCCAACTACAAGGCTCTCCATCAATTCAACTGCTCTGTTGACAGCAATAGCAAGAGAGAGAAAGGCTGAAGACTGACTCTCACTAAATTCCAAAGGAACACTCGGTTGAGAGGCATCCTCTCTATAAGCACTAACCGGAGTCCTCGAATCAACCACCGCTTGCCTACTAGCTCTACCTCTTCTCCTAGGCGGCATCTCTCTACAAGACACTCAAAGGTAAGCACACAAGCAAGTAATTTAAGTAGTCAAGCACAAACCAAAGAACCACTACTGTGCCTAGACTCACAAGTGATCAAAGAAATCGAGATTATCCCAGTTTAAGCTCTGATACCAAAAATGTCAGGCCTCGTGCACAACACAGAGTTAAATCACGTAAAACATAGCGGAAGCACTTTGGCTAAAAGTTTTCGCTTTTGTCCTGACGAAGAAAACATAATTTTAAAATACCACAATACATTAAAATATCCCAGTTTAATAAAAACACGCAAGACTAACAGCCATAATACGACAGTATAGCATTTAATAAGTATCAGTCAGCTAATACAACAACAGAAAACACAAAGCACATGACACTCCCCGGCTAATAGAACTGATACATATATGCTATACGCTAACTGGGACACTCTACACACCACCTGGGGCACCTCCAGCTGGATCAACACCAAGACCAGCGGAATAACCTGGGAGACCTGAACAACAAGCAGACAAACAAAACAACCAGTCCCAGAGGGACATCGGGGTCAAACCCCAGTACGAAGAGCAACATAGTACATCAACCAGATACAGCATGCAATGTATCATGTCGTGCAAATGCATGAGCGGTACAAGTATCATCGGTAACAACCGGAAGGCCATGGTACAACAGCAAATGTGACACAGCACGGGGCTTCAGAAGCTACTCGATCGCACCCCATGGAAAATAGAGTGGATCATCATCAACACACGTGCGGGCGCCACCCGCCGGGTCGCACGTAATTGCTAGTGTAACACAAACAACCGCCAACCTCTATCCAGGTCACTACAACTGAGGGCTATGAGAACGACTCACCGCACCCTCTAGATGCACTCAATCGTGGTTATGCCACACTTCACCGCACCACGAGAGAAGAGCTCCAACAGAGCAACATATATATAGCATGGCTGTCAAAGAAATCAAGGGCCCGATATGCTATGCAGATGCATTACAATGCTCAACATGAAATGGATGCTTGCAATGCCAATAACTACATGCAACAACACACTGTAATACGCATATATGGCCACACAACAAGAATATAACCTTGCAGGATACAACTAGCTCAAGCCACAACAAGCAATACGCACGACAATTCAGCCAATAGACATTATAGAATACACACAGCTATGCCTCAACACCAATACCAGACTCAGCTGTAAAAAACACACATAACACATTCCCATGCCTATCTCGAAGCTGAATTACAAGCTCAATTCGTACCTCTACACGGCAACTTCCTCAAACAGATTCCAGCCATGCCTAATACCAAAGGCCTGCTCAACTACGCTTCCTAACGGCTAACTACAAAACTTCAAAAAGCTGCTCGAACACTTGATTCTGTTAAAGAACCTGGAAAATCAGCTTAAATCCAGACTTCTACAATTTACATGCCTACGGTTAATAACTGAAACCGGATTCTACCACTCAACGCAACCTCTACAGCAGGAACTAAGCTTAAAACGGCGAGAAAATACTTACCCAGAAGCTCAAACAAAGTTGGAGAATTATCGACTGGAATCTGCGAAAATACACAGAACGGCAGCTCCTTCGCTCTTCTTCTACACGTCGATCTAAAACCCCAAAATGGTAACAATCGAAAGCTCCTAGAAGAACGAACTCAGCGCCGTAAATCTTGTCGGCGAAAATCAAACGAGAAAGGTTTCGCATGAACAGTAGCCGACAAGGGTTATCGAGGAAGACAATGGAAAATATCGTGTTCGGGAAAAATATGCTAAGTGTTTACAAACACTGGTATATATAAAATCCTCCAGCCAATCGCTACTGTTAAAGTCCATCAGCGACGAACACTTATTCCTGCATCAGATGTTATCACCAAACAGATTTCTTGAACTTGGGACCAGCGCTCACACACAAATCTGAAACAAGCACTCTCACGCATCGAATACTCCTCTAACCCAATCGAAACAACGTCGCTGGCCGTTGAAATAGATCTCTACAACAGATCCCTGTGCTAAGGAACAAATCTAAAAATCTGAAATCTTCAGCGTTCACGCTAACAAACGCTCAACTAACAAAACGGCAACGTATCGAGGACCTCGCTAATCAAAATCGGTCAACACAAAACGTTGACATCTGCTCAAATAATTTTGTCCGCTAACAGATCTCTAATTAAACCCCAAACGACATCGCGCAGAATCCGCTGGAGAAACCTGGAAACTTCACCACTCGAGAAATCTGAAAGCAAAACGCGTCGTAACACATAGATCTCTTCGTAATACATAAGGTTAGCGCTATACTAAAACGGCGACACATTGGAGACATCTGAACACGCCAACGCACCACAGCGAACGATGTCGCTTCAACTTATCCCAACGGCGTCGCATCACTCACACCGCCACGCTCAACAGATCACTCTCGTGCAACATATCCCTCGTTCTAGCGCTACATTTAAACAACGTCATACCAGCTAAATCAAACGACGAAGTTTTGAAACCAACACAAAAACACGCGAGCAGACTCTGGGCAGATTTCTACCGCTAGAGTATAACAGATTTCCCCTAAACAACGGCGTATCAATACATACGCTACAAAACGCGCTACGAACAACCAAATACCAGCGATAACAGACTTCACCAAATAACGAGATGTTTGAAATACGAAAACGACAACGTATTGTTCCTTGCATTACCAAATACGCGGGCAACCATGCAAACGTCCAGCACCAGATTTACCACTAATCGAACTGATCTCACCCTGAACGCTAAACAACGGCATGTTATTTCTCGCAACAGACTTCTGAATACTAGCGATTCTGATTTCTCCCACGAACAGATTTCTCACATCAAATCCCTCGATTCGACCCCAAATTACAAACGGATTCCACCCAGTGAAAACCCGTAACTCATAGCATAACATCTATAAGAGAAATCTGAAAATCACCAACCAGACTCCACCAAAATACTGAAATCTGAATTTCGAAAATATTCAAATTTTCAAATTTATTCCAAACATGAAATCAGGCCCCAAAACTGCAAACGAAGCCGCCCAAACAAAAGATGAATCACTAGATTTCTCACACAGAAATCTGAATTCCTTAAAATTTTGATTAATTCCTCAATTTAATCTTTCTTAAATTCCATGTCTCACATGTGCTACTATCCCTGAGCTAGTATCTGTGTTTGTCTTATCAGGTGTGAGATCTGTGTTTCTCGGGACTGTGTTGTGGTGATTGTAGCTTAGAAGACTGAGGTACGGATGTGAGCTTGCTTTACAGGTTTGGATTGAGCATGGGTGATTATGCGTGCTGCTGTGTATGCCTTGCATCATTGTATATTTTCTGTGGTGGACATTTTATCTGTTGCATACACGCATTTGTCATATTGAGCTCAGATATGTTTAAACTGCGCCTTGTTATCTTGATCTGTGCGTACCAGGACACTTGTTTAGAGGTCGAGCGGGTAACTCCCGTCACCCTCATCTCCCTACTGGGATTTGTTAGCCACTATGACCTGAGTGGGTAGCTCCCACACCTCATGAGTTGGACAACAGTAGGTTGAGCTATGTTCTGCATCAGGTGCCATGTGTGGAGACGAGTGGGTAACTCCCACATACTCACACACCCCGTGGCTACTATTGTTCAGTTGATGAGATTCGTTTGTTGAGCAACTGTTGAGATCCCTTGGCTCCCTGCTTTTGGTTGTAGCCTCATTCTCATGCATAGCATTTTCATATTACTTGTTGCTTTCCATTAGCTGTTTTATTTTTCTCTCATTACTGGGGTTTGACCCCGTGTCCCTCCGGGGCTGGTGTTTGTTGCCTGTGTGTGTTTTCAGGTTATCATGGTTACTCAGCTGGTCGTGGAGTTGACCCAGCTGGAGGTGTCCCAGGAGGTGGTTAGAGTGTCCCAGTTAGCGTATAGCATATATGTATCAATACTGTTAGCCGGAGGATGCCCTGTGCTTTATTGTATTCAGTTGTAGTGTTGCTGATTGGTGTTTGATGCATATTGTAATGTGGCTTTTAGCCTTGTGTATTTTGTAAACTGGGATATTTTGAGTACTGCCGCATTTTAAATTATGTTTTTATCAGTCAGGCCAAAAGGGAAAATTTTAGCCACTATTTTAAATGCTTCCGCTATTGTTTGCGTGGTTAAAATCTGTGTTTGTGCACGAGGCCTGACATTTTTTATATCAGAGCTTAAGCTAGGATAAGCTCGATTCCTTTGATCACACTTGAGTCTGGGCACAGTGTTGTTTGTTGCCTGTTCTTGACTATGTGTCTTATTTTCTATGTAATATATTTGTTGCTGTGTGATCTTACCCTCTTATGCCTTCGTAGATGCCTCCTAGACGTAGGGGTAGAGGTAGAGGGCAGTTTCAGGAAGAATACGAGGGTCAGAACGAGGAATTGCAGTGTATTATTCCTCATTGTGGATGTGATAGACAGGTTGAGGTTGAGGTAGATGAGCTGGCAGCCCGTGTGGACGATATGGAACTTGTGATGGAGAGGTTTCAGCGAATGAACCCTCAGACATTTAACGGTGATGAGCCTAGTTCCGATGCGGAGTCCTGGTTGTAGCACATTACCGGGTTGTTTGATCGTGTCAGGTATGATGACGAGCGTAGGTTAAGTCTGGCTATGTTTCAGTTGAGGAGAGGTGCCGAGCGTTGGTGGAGAGGCGCTTCGAGGACTCTTTAGGAGACAGGTGTAGGGATTACGTGGAACAGCTTTTGTACTGCCTTCCGTCAGGAGTACGTTCCGGAATCCTTTGTGAACGCCAGGGAGCATGAGTTTGATAACCTAGTTCAGGGGACCCGTGGGGGAGTATGCCCGGAGATTTTCTTCTCTTATTGCGTATGTTCCGCATGTTTCTGGCCAAGAGAAGGCGAAGAGGAACAAGTTCTTGGAGGGGATTAACACAGAGTTGTATTCTTTGGTGTTGGCGGGTTCACCGACGAGTTATGTTGATGCGGTGGACAAGGCTATGGATATTAAGGAGAGACTGCAGAACCGTGGGTCTCGTGTTAGGCCTCAAGTGGTGCAAGGTAACCGTCCCATGGTTCCAAGGATGCAACCTACCCAGTCTGTGCAGTCATCCCAGCCACCCCAACAGTAGGTAGCCCAACAGTCTGAACATCAGAGGTTTAGGCCTCGTGGTCGTCAGTTCAAGAAGAAGTCAGGTTCTAGTTCTTCTGGCTCGGGTAGTTCTAGCAGCGGTAGTAGTTCCAGGGTCGAGTTTTGTGGCCAGTGTGGAGGAAGGAATCCTACAGGGCAGTGTGTAGGAGTGCAAGGTTCGTGTAAAGTTTGTGGAAAGTATGGACACTTTGCGAGAGTGTGTCCTTTGGCTAGATCTCAGCATACAGCCGCCCCACCGCATGGTCGATGTTGATCGTCTAGAGGTCGTTCTTTTCCTGCTTCGCAGTAGAGGTTGGGAGATCCTCAGTTTAGGCCGTTTCAGCAGCCTGGTCCTTCGTGGTTTGGACAGTCTTCCCAGCCCCAGTTTTCAGGACCTCAGTTTGCCCAGGTGAATGCCATGAATAAGGAGCAAGCAGAAGGCACGCCAGGAGGAGGAGGAGTGATCGCAGGTAATTTTTTTGTCTTTGATTTTCCTGCACGTGTGTTTTTTGATACAGGAGCATCACATTCGTTTATTTCTGATGCATTTTTGGTTGAGCATGTGTTGCATACCACTGTTTTATGTGATGTTGTGTCTATTGCCACTCCGGCCGGCGTGAGCCTGTACTCCCAAGAGATTTTGTTGAATGGCATTCTTAGGTTTGGTGAGAACTTGATGTTAGAAAACCTGATTAGGCTAGTGATGTGGGATTTTGATTTCATAGTGGGAATGGACGTGTTGTCTAGTTATAGGGCCACTGTGGATTGTTTCCATGGCGTTGTGCGTTTTTGGCCCCAGTCTGGTGAGAAGTGGAACTTCTACGGCCACGATTCCCAGTCGAAGATTCCTTTAGTCTCTGCGATGGATATGTTTAGCCTGTTGTCGTTGGAGAATGCTGGATTTATGATCTATGCTTTTGATGCGTCTTCTTCTTCGCGCGTAGAGCTTAGCGATGTTCCTGTTGTTCGCCATTTGCCTGATGTGTTTCCGGAGGAGATTCCTGGTTTTCCTCCGAAGAGGGATTGACTTCAGCATTGAGTTGGTACCTGGTACAGCTCCTATCTCGCGAGCTTTGTATCGTTTAGCGTCTGCTAAGTTGAGGGAGCTTAAGGTTCAGTTTAGCGACTTGCTGGAGAAGGGATTCATTAGGCCGAGTATGTCTCTATGGGGAGCGCTTATCTTGTTTGTAAAGAATAAGTATGGGTCAATGAGGATGTGCATCGACTTTAGACAGTTGAATAAAGCGACAGTGAAGAATAAATACCCTTTGCCGAGGATCGATGATTTGTTTGATCAGCTCCAGGGTTCTGTGGTCTCTAAGATCGATCTGCGTTCGGGGTACCATCAGTTGTGTATTAGAGAGAAAGATGTTGCGAAAACTGCTTTTCGTACAAGGTACATGCATTATGAGTTCCTAGTTAGGCCTTTTGGTTTGACTAATTCCCCCGCAATTTTCATGGACCTGATTAATCGGGTCTTTAGAGAGTTCATCGATCAGTATGTGATTATGTTTCTCCATGTGCGAGTTCTGGTTAGACCGAGTTGTATTTCTGGGTCATGTCATTTCAGTGGAAGGTATTTCTGTAGATCCCAGTAAGGTAGAGACTGTTGTTAACTGAGAGCGCCCCAAGAATGTTGCTAAGATTCGTAGTTTCTTGGGCTTGGCTGGCTATTATAGGCGTTTTATCGAGGGATTCTCTTGTATAGCTAAGCCGATGACGCAGTTGACTCAGAAAGACAAGAGGTTTTTTTGGACTGAGCAGTGTGAGAACAGTTTTCTGTTGCTCAAAGAGAAGCTAACTTCTGCGCCTGTGTTAGCATTGTCGTGTGGTCCAGGTGGTTTTGTGGTTTGTGCGGATGCTTCCTTGAATGGATTGGGTTGTGTGTTGATGCATAATGGTCGAGTCATTGCGTATGCCTCTCGTCAGTTGAAACCGCATGAGACTCGTTACCCAGTTCATGATTTGGAGTTGGCACCAGTGGTCTTTGCCTTGAATATTTGGCGCCACTATCTGTATGAAGAGCAGTTTTTGGTGTATTCGGACCACAAGAGCCTTCAGTATCTATTTTCTCAGTCAGATCTGAACATGAGACGGCGTAGATGGATGAAGCTGCTTAAGGATTTTGATTGTGAGACCCAATATCACCTGGGAAGATGAATGTAGTCGCTGATGCATTGAGCCTTCAGTATCTATTTTCTCAGTCAGATCTGAACATGAGACGGCGTAGATGGATGAAGCTGCTTAAGGATTTTGATTGTGAGACCCAATATCACCTGGGAAGATGAATGTAGTCGCTGATGCATTGAGCAGAAAGGCTCAAGTGGCTTTGCTGGCTTCGTTGCAGATTTTGAAGGTCCATGAGCATCTAAGCACTACTGGTTGGCGGTTTTACCCAGGTGAGGATTTTGTTGTGGTGTCTTCTTTTCAGGTTGAGCCACAGATTGTTGTGAGCATTAGAGCAGCTCAGAGAACCGATCCATCCATCCATGAGTTGAAGAGTGATGTTGCTAATTTTGTAGCCCGTTGTCTGAATTGTCAGCAAGTCAAGGCTGAAAGGATGAGACCTGGTGGTTTGCTGCAGAGTTTGGAAGTGCCCCAATGGAATTGGGAGCACATAGCAATGGATTTTGTGACCCATTTGCCTCGTTTCAGCAGAGGTTGTGATGCTGTGTGGGTGGTTATAGATAGTTTGTCGAAGTCTGCGCACTTCACTCCCTACAACATAACGTATTATTTGAAGAAGCTGGCGAATCTGTACATAGATTTCGTGGTGCATTTGCATGTTTTATCTGTTTCTATTGTTTCAGATCATGATCCGAGGTTTACTTCCAGGTTTTGGAAGAGTTTTCAAACAGCTTTGGGTACTAGATTGGCTATGAGCACAGCGTATCATCCCCAGACAGATGGCCAATCAGAGAGAACTATCAAGATTTTAGAAGATATGTTGAGAGCTGTTGTGATGGATTTTAGTAGTAGCTGGCAAGATTCATTGTCTTTGGTTGAGTTTTCTTACAATAACAGCTATAAGGTCACGATTGTTATGGCACCTTTTGAGCCTTGTATGGCAGGAAGTGTAGATCACCTGTGTGTTGGGAAGAAGTGGGGGAGAAGCAGCTGTCTTCTCCATAATTTGTGCAGCAGATGAGAAATCAAGTGGATCAGAGTCGCCAGCGAATGAAAGCTGCACAAGATCGCCAAGCCAGTTATGCGAACAAGAGGCGTAGGCCTTTGGAATTTCAGGTTGGTGATCTGGTTTTTCTGAATGTTTCTCCTTTTCGCATTGTTATGAGATTTAGTCGCAAGGGAAAATTAGCTCCTCGTTATGTTCGACCATATGAGATCATAGAAAGGATTGGCCCTTTGGAATATCGGTTGTTAATGCCGCCAGATTTGTCCTCCTTACATGATTTGTTTCATGTGTCTATGTTGAGGAAGTATGAGCCAGATCCGTCGCATGTGTTGAGACCTAACGAGGTGGAGCTAGATCAGACTTTAAGTTATGTGGAATATCCATTGCAGATCTTGGATAGAAAAGAGAAACAGCTGAGGAACAAGACAATTCCTTTGGTGATGGTTCAGTGGATCAAACATGCTAGGGAAGAAGCTACTTGGGAACTGGAAGAGAAGATGCAACGTGAGTGGCCGCATCTGTTTGTGTAAGCGTGGTATCAGATTCCAGCAGCTAGTTTGTTTCTTGTTTTCCTGGTAGATGTTTGCTTATGGTTGTTTTCCCAGTTATCTTGAACTCTTGATCTAGAGTTGTTATTTGATTTTGAGGACGAAATCCTGTTTTAGTGGGGGAGAGATGTGAGACCCGAAAGTTGATTAGATTATTTGAGTTAATTAATCGGTTTTATTATAGACCAAATCTGGCTTGAAAAGATCTGGTATGAGACAGCTTTGAGTTGGTATTCTTGGCTTGGCTATCGGGTCAGTATTAGTACTTAGAAAAATTCTGAGAAGTTTGGTTGCAGCGATAAGATTTGAGAGCTTATCAGATTTGAGGTTAGAATCTGGTATCGCTAAGTAGATGTGAGTACGCTAGTGTGTTTCAGTAGCGGGTAGTGAAACTACGCCGTTTGGATTAGTTGGAACGACAGCGTTTTGGCTTAGCGGGGGAGACTCAGATGTGAGTAGCATTGGTCTTCAGATTCGATGGGATCTGAGTGTTGAGATGCTGTTTAGCATTTCAGATTCGAGTAGCAGGTGACGTGTCGAGAAGCGAAAGTCGATCTGTGCGATGTCATTTGGGTAAGTCAGATCTGTTTTGACGAAGAGTCATATCTGATATGAGATTCAGATCCGAGTGGGAAATCAGTTTTGAGACTTAAGTGTCGGTAGGTACTCATCTTCAGATTTGAGCAGATTTGACCTTTTAATAGAGGACTTTGCCTTCGTTATTTATTATCCAGATTCGACACTTATAATATTTCCCGATAGCGAATCCTGTCGCAATACCCTAGCTACTATTCACCGTGACTCTTTTTCTCCGATTGTCGGTGGTAGGCAGCTCCCGATTGAAGTAAGAGTGGTAGCGCTGGACTCCTCTTGCTGAGACTTTTTGTTTGGTACTGCTTGTAGAAACTTGCATAAAGCTGTAGAGGTTCGCGAAGACATCTCCCTTCTGTAGTCTGTTAGTATAAGCGTGGCTTTGCTTCCGCCGTTCAGGTAGCTTGTTGGGAAAGTGTTAAGATCCTACCTTGTGATTCGTTTAGATCCTTCTGTTGTGTTAGAAGGGTAGGACAGATTTGGTTGAGTTCGTAGCCCCCAATTCGTAGTTTCTGTGCTACTGTCCCTGAGCTAGTATCTGTGTTTGGCTTAGCAGGTGTGAGATCTGTGTTGGTCGGGACTGCTTTGTGGTAATTGTAGCTCAGAAGACTGAGGTACGGATGTGAGCTTGTTTTACAGCTTTGAATTGATCATGGGTGATTATGCGTGATGCTGTGTATGCCTTGCATCATTGTATATGTTCTGTGTTGGAAATTTTATCTGTTTCATACACGCATTTGTCATATTGAGCTCAGATCTGTTTAAACCGTGCCTTGTTATCTTGATCTGTGCATACCAGGATTCTTGTTTAGAGTCCGAGCGGGTAACTCCCGTCACCCTCATCTCCCTGCTGGGATCTGTTAGTCACTATGAGCGGAGTGGGTAGCTCCCACACCTCATGAGTAGGACAACAGCTGGTTGAGCTGTGTTCTGCATCTGGTGCCGTGTGTGGAGACGAGTGGGTAGCTCCCATATACTCACACATCCCATGGCTACTATTGTTCAGTTGATCAGATTCGTTTGTTGAGCAACTGTTGAGATCCCTTGGCTCCCTGCTTTCGGTTGTAGCCTCGTTCTCATTCATAGCATTTGCATATTACTTGTTGCTTTCCATTAGCTGTTTTATCTTGCTCTCAGTACTGGGGTTTGACCCCATGTCCCTCTGGGGCTGGTGTTTGTTTGCCTGTGTGTGTTTTCATGTTATCATGGTTACTCAGCTGGTCGTGGAGTTGACCTAGCTGGAGGTTCCCAGGAGGTGGTTAGAGTGTCCCAGTTAGCGTATAGCATATATGTATCAATATTGTTAGCCGAGGGATTCCCTGTGCTTTATTGTATTCAGTTTTAGTGTTGCTGATTGGTGTTTGATGCATGTGTACTGTTGTACTGTGGCTTTTAGCCTTGTGTATTTTGTAAACTGGGATATTTTGAGTACTGCCGCATTTTAATTATGTTTTTATCAGTCAGGCCAAAAGCAAAATTTTAGCCACTATTTTAAATGCCTCCGCTATTGTTTACGTGGTTAAACTCTGTGTTTGTGCACGAAGCATGACACTTTTCGCGACGAAACTGACTATAGTTTCTACTATCACCTTAGCATTTGCGAAGAACTCAACCACAACATCTTCGTACACTGATTTAGTGGCTGCCAAGAAGCTTCATGTCCCGTGTCCACCAGAGATTCTAACATGAGACTCATTTCAGTATGCTTCATAGTGAGTACAGACTGTAAATCCACCTGTAGAGCATTTACAAACAGAGAAGTGGCAATATATGATAGTAATGGATGAGAAATTTTGAAAAAGAAAAGATTATTGCATGAGAATGCAGTTAATTTTGGATGCAGAAAATAACGATTGCGTGAAAATTTTTGAAAGAGTATAATAAAAGGTAAAGTAAACAGTTGATGTACGATCGTGGAGAGAGAAGAGTTTTTACGGGACACGTGTCATCATCATATTTAAAAGACATTTGAAATTCAGAATGATGACCGTCCGATTTAAAAACGTTTCAGAATAACCTAATCTCAACCGTTCATATTTATGTACCAGCATGGAAACAAATAAGGTAATCCCCATGATAACGTCACACTGTATGTGTTCCAAACTGGTCCAGATCTCATACCAGCTTGAAGACACCCAGCAGACCTGTTTTGTTATCTGTTTGACTCATTTTGTTCCTCCTGAATTTATGCATACATAACACAATTACGACATATCAAGGAGACCTAAAATGTTTCTAAAGTATGAAAACTTAGAGTCCGGCATAGGTTTGGTGAAGATATAAGCTACTTGCTGATCCATTGGCACATGCTCCACTCGGACGTTCTTCTTAAGTACATGTTCTCGAATAAAGTTATGTCGTATGTCAATGTGCTTTGTTCTGGAGTGCAGCACTGGGTTTTGAGTGATCGCAATCGCACTTGTGATGTCATAGAAAATGGGTGCCTCCTGTGCATCAATGCCATAGTCCCGATGTGAGACCTGAAATTGTAATTTGGTTTAATTGTTGTATTAATCGGTTTTTGAGGAATTCTGGGTGTTCGTAATTCTTTTTGGAGGTTTCGTACGAATTTTCGGGTCAGAAATCACATTTAGAGCAATTCTGGAAATTTTGGAATTTTCGAGTTTGAAATCTGATTTTGTGGGGAAAGCTGATCGGTTTGGTGAAATCTGGTTGTCTCGTGGGTAGCAGAGATCCGATGCATTAATGTGAAGAGATCTGGTCGCAGCGCGAAGTGGGTAGCGCAAGATCCATACGTCGTCGTTTCGTGAGGTCTGGATGTCCCGTAGTTAGGTGAGATCTGTTTACATGTGTGACGCCTGGTTGTATCGCTGAGAGCAGATGTCAATGCGGGTCAGCGTTCCTGTAGCACGAGATGGAAACGTCGTCGTTTAGGAGAGATCTGATATTTCGTTAGAGATAGGATCTGATTTGGAATCTGCCCCGTGTGTTTTGTGTTGAGCGCTCTACGATGTCCTTTAGATAAGTTAATACGGTGCCGTTTGGCTTAGCGTTTGGTTGTGAGATCTAGTGATCGTGATCGTTGGTGCGCGGGACAATGTATAGCGCTGGTTTTCAGATGTCACCAATACGTCGCCGTTTTGGTTAGCGCTTGTTGGAGATATCTGTGGCGCGAGAGTTAGCGATTAGCGCGTTTGCTATTGTTTAGATCTTAGTAGCGTTAGTTCCAGATTTCTCCAGCTTTTATTTCTTTTGGTTTTCAGACTTCTCCGTGGTTTTAGAGCGACGTCGTTTCGTTGTTTAGAGCTGTTTAACGCATGCGTTAATTTGTTGAGGGATCTGTTTTTGTCGGTGTATGTTTTAGCAGATTTCATGCGTGTATATATATGTAAGAAGCGTTGGCCTTCAATTATAGTAGCAGATCCCATACTTAGCAAAAATCCTCTCGACTTTCATTCTTCGCTCAAACCCTTGGGTACTGTTCACAGTGAGCTTCTCCGGCGAATTCCCATCGTTTCCGGCCACCATTTTGGACGTCCGAAGTAGCATTGGACTCCTCTCGACAAGCTCTTTCTCTCCATACCACTTTTGGAGGCTGCGATTGGCTGGTTGTGGAACGCGAAGTTGCTGCCCGTTTGTGCGTTGTGTAGTTCAGGTAGAACTTCGTTCTTTTTACGATGAGATCTTGTTCCTAGCCTTGAATTAATCTTCCTGATAAGTTGTAATGGTAGGATTGATTTCTGGTTGAGCTTAGCTCCCAGCCTTGAGCCGCTGTAGTTGGCCGTGAGTTTCTGTTAGCTTGCCTGAGTTGTTTTGTGCGTTGTTTGCTTCGGCAGGTGTTTATATCAGATTTCTCGGGCTTGTTTGCGGTAATTGTTGCCCAAAAATTAGAGGTACGGATCTTGAGCTTGAAATCCAGCTTGGATTAGCGTGGGATTTAATGTGAGAGCTGGTTTGCATCTCTGGTTGGGATTACCGTGAATATTGTGGTGTATTGCTTGCTGTGCATTTGTGTTATGCTAGCTACTTGCTGTTATGTGCATACACGCATTTATTCACTTGAATTTCGAATCCCTTACTTTGTATCTCGTTGTATTGTGCTGTTGTTTCTTACCAGGATTCGAGGGCGAGCGGCGATACCACACTCTCATCTCCCTGCTGGGATTGTTAGCCCTCATGCGCCGAGTGGTTAACTACCACAGTTCATGAGTTGGGCAACGACAGGTTTAGTTGTTTGATGCATCTGGTATTCGGGTGTGGTGTCAAGGCGAGTGGCTCATTACCACACTTTGAACACACCCCGTGGCCACTGTTCGTTGCAGATCTTGTGGAACTATGTCTGAGTTCCTTGGCTCCCTTTTCGGTTGTAGCCTCCAGCTGTTCTCCGGTGTCTCATGCATAGCATCTGCATTTTATCTTATGCTTTTCTTTAGCTGTTTCAGTTTCTCTCCGTAATGGGGTTTGACCCCATGTCCCTCTGGGGCTTGGTTTGTTTGTTTGCCTGTTGTTGTTCAGGTTTCCCAGGTTATTCAGCTGGTCGTGGTGCTGACCCAGTTAGAGGTGTCCCAGGAGGTGGTTAGAGTATCCCACTAGAGTATAGAATATATTTATGCATCCGTATTGTTAGCCAGGGGATGCCCTATGCTATTGTTGTATTTTGTTGTACTCAGTTGTGGTTGTTACCAGGTATTTGATACATGTTTATGCTGTACCGTTTGTTGTGGTGGTATTGTTAAACTGGGATATCTATTTTGAGTATTGTCGTATTTTAAATTATATTGTTTTAAACCGTCAGGCCAAAAGCAAAAATTTTACCCGCTTTTTAGTATCTTCAGCTTGTGTTTATGTGGTTTTACTCTGTTGTGAGCACGAGGCCTGACACCCGAAGTTATTGTTGTATCCATAGCATCTAAGAGCAACAAATTCCAGCTGTAAGGTACTCTGCCTCAGCGGTGTACGTGGCAATTGATGTATGTATCTTGCTAAACCATGATATTAGTTTGTCACCCAGAAATTGACAAATCCCACTTGTTCTTCGGCAATAAATCTTGCACCCTATGTAATCTGCATCACTGTAACCAATTAAATTCAAGCCGGAGTCTTTGGTATACCAAAGACTCATGTTTTGTGTACCTTTTAAATATTTGAGATGGCGTTTAACATCCATGTAGTAAGATTGTTCTGGATCAACTTGGAACCTAGCACACATACAGACCGAGAAAATTATATCTGGTCTGCTTTATGTGAAGTATAACATCGAACCAATCATCCCACGATACATGGTTACCTCAACGGCATTTCTAGCTTCATCTTTGTCCATTTTGATGGAGGTGCTCATTGGAGTGGCGGTTGAAGAAAAAATTCCGTACCGAACTTTTTCAGAAGTTCCTTGGTATACTTAGCTTGATTGATGAAAATCCAATCCTCAAGCTGTTTAACTTGCAATCCTAGGAAAAATGTCAACTCCCCCATCATACTCATTTCAAATTTATCGTGCATCTTCTTAGAAAATCTATTGCAAAGTTTTTGGTTAGTTGATCCAAATATAATGTCATCAACATAGATCTGTACGAGCAAGACATGTTCACTTTTTACGAATTTGAATAGTGTCTTGTCAACGGATCCAATAATAAAATCATGGTCAATAAGAAACTTGGACAGAGTATCATACCAAGCTCTCGGAGCTTGTTTCAGACCATACAAAGCTTTATCTAGATTGTATACATGTTCTGGTCTGGTATGATCTACGAAGCCAGGAGGTTGTGTGACATACACTTCCTCATGTAGGATGCCATTCAAGAATGCACTGTTAACATCCATTTGACAAAATTTAAAATTCTTGAATGATGCATATGCAAGGAAGATTCTAATGGCTTCTAATCTTGTCACTGGTGCGAAGGATTCTTCAAAATCTATGGCATCTTCTTGTCTATATCCTTGCGCAACCAGCCTAGCTTTATTTCGAACTACATTGCCTTATTTATCCAGCTTATTCCTAAATATCCATTTTGTACCTATGATGTTTGATCATCCGGTCTAGGAACTAGATGCCAAAATTTACTACGTTCGAATTGATTTAGTTCCTCTTGCATAGCGTCTATCCAGCTTGGGTCAACTAAGGCTTCTTCT
Organism: Dorcoceras hygrometricum; assembly: GCA_001598015.1. Lineage (NCBI taxonomy): Eukaryota > Viridiplantae > Streptophyta > Magnoliopsida > Lamiales > Gesneriaceae > Dorcoceras > Dorcoceras hygrometricum. The sequence goes on along the minus strand of KQ991090.1, from coordinate 123,187 downwards.
ACCTTCTTAGGCTCTATATGTGATATGAAAGAAAAATTGAAGTATTCGTTTACCATCTGGCCTCGGGTTCTAACTGGTGGATGATTTTTAATCCACCGAATACCTAGTCTGTATGTGTTAGAGTAGATGCCCAACTAGCCAACTTGTGGCGTGTGGGGTTATAGACTCTTGTATATGACAATCTTTATATATGATATTCGCATTTACTTATATGGCATTCTTTACTTTCATTGTGTTGTATGATGATTAACAATTGCGTTGAGTAAAGATCTAGAATACACTAAAGTATATGTTAGATGTGATAGTGGGTATGACGGCTATCATGAAACACATCTAATAGTCACTGTGTATTCTGAACATGTTCCTAGTCGATTGGGCCGTAAAAATGAGGATAAGGCCGCCCGAGTTAGAGACTAGTATCTGCGATGCGAAGTACCATGTTTCATTGGTAGGGAACATTGTGATGTTCTGAGCATGCAGATAGATAGTGACCTGGTGATCTATCGAACTACCCTCGTTCGGACTTTCCAAGTGGTTACCATTTGTCGAGTGGATAAGTCCGAGGTCTTGGTTGTACTGATTAGTCCTCATGACTCGAAACGTCATTGAGACTCTACATGATAGGCGTCTCACTTTGACCCGTTTGCCGACTCTCTTGGGGTCATAAGGCGTCGGGATTGAGTGAGACCCCGATGCAT
>KQ991090.1:104003-115592 GCA_001598015.1 Dorcoceras hygrometricum | reverse complement strand
TGGTTGTACTGATTAGTCCTCACGACTCGAAACGTCAGAGACTCTACATGATAGGCGTCTCACTTTGACCCGTTTGCCGACTCTCTTGGGGTCATAAGGCATCGGGATTGGGTGAGACCCCGATGCATGTAGGAGTCGATGCATCGTTGTCGAGGATTCACCGCTCGCAGACATGCGTGGATATCCTATGCTATCTGAGGGGATAATAGTGTATAAATCTCTGGCCAGAGTACTAGAAGTGTTTTAGGTAAATGTGTTTACCTAGTTACACTCACGATGTCACTATTCGATCTCCAAGATGTACGCATAGCTATCGGATCTTTAGCGACTCTCGATTTACCAATGGTCGTTGATCTGATAGGGATATATGGATTGAAAGGACCGTACTGTACGCTAACCACGACCAACTGGTTCTTGCAGGCACTACAGTGATACCTAGGGGATCATGGGGCGATGTTGCTAGACGCTCTTACCATGATCCGATGGGCAAGTCCGGAATTGTGATTCCGGAACCACAATGGTTGTGGGCCCACGGCTAGCTGTATCCCTGAACCATTGAGGGTCACACAAGTACTGGATTCTAGATTTCCGCACGGATGCTCATCTCAATGTGTTGAGCATACGAAGAGGATTTTGGGGAGTGCGACTTCCTAAAAGTCAACAGGGGTCAAATCGTGATTTCCCGCTGTTGAGGGGCAAAACGGTCATTTTGCACTGGGGTTCTGAAAAATGGTTTTTCAAATCATAGTATTCAGTTTTGGAAACTGAGTCGATCCGTCCGATCTAATCGGCGATCGGAGTTACGATGAAGTCTCGGTGATGGGGTTGTCGGAGCAAGGCACGAGTTGCCAGCAAGGTAGTGATCTAAATGCCCTATGAATATCATAGATTTGTTTATTGTCTATATTTTATTGATCGTCTCCCGGCAATCTTTGTTCTTCCGCTGCCTCGCCGGGAGGCGTGATCCGGATCCGCCGCGGCTACCCCAACAGTATGAGGTAGATGGTTCGTGCTTTTCCCCCTGTGTCCTTGCTGGATATTCTTGGATATCACTAGTTGACGTACCACTTGTTTATTATACATTCATCAGCTCGGGCATGTTCTTTGCCAGCTGGATCACGATCTGGATCAGCTTGCTCTACAGCTGGAATATAAGCATTGGTTATTGGTCTGTCCAAATTGTGCTGGTCATAAGCTTGCAATCTACGTTGCTCCTCTCATCGCTTGATTCATCCATATATGGATTCCAGATGAGTTCGTAGATCATTTAACTTTGAAGCTGATGATGATCGAAAATTGGTTTCATCGAACACCACATGAGCCGATTCTTCTACTGTTAGCGTCCTATTGTTGAAAACTTTATATGCTCTGCTAATCCCATAAAAATACCTTCATCATATCGTACATCAAAGGCTCGTAAGTACATTTTACCATTGATATGGATGAAACATTTGCATCCAAATACCATGAAATACGAGATATCAGCTTTCTTACCATTCCAGATCTCATATGGAGTGACTCCATGTCGCTTGTTTATCATATATTTGTTTGAGTGTAGCATGCTGTATTGAGTGCTTCAGCCCAAAATTTATTTGAAATACTGGAGTCAGCAATCATAGTTGGGTATCTTCTTTTAAAGTTCGGTTTCGACGCTCAGCCAACACGTTTTGCTGAGGTGTTCTTGCTGCAGACAACTCATGCTTGATCCCATTATTATCCAGATATGAGGAGATTTTAAAATTTAAGAACTTTGTTCCTCTATCACTCCTAATCCAGTTGACATTGCAAGATTGTTCATTTTGAAGACGTTTTAAAAGCTTGATCAGCTGGTCGGCAGTTTGATCTTTTGATTAAAAAATAATACCCAAGTAACTTTTTGAAAAATCATCTACCACAACGAGGGTATATTTTTCATTCCCCCTAAGCTGGTTATGGGTATTGGACCAAAAAGATCCATGTGCAGAAGATCCAGCTTACGAGAGGTTTCGGTATTGCCTTTAGTTTCGAAAGTGGATTTGATATGTTTACCCCGCTGACAGGCAGAGCAGATCTTATCCTTTGAAAATTTTAATTTGGGCAGACCATCAACTAGCTCAAGCTTACTCAAATTGGCAATAATTTTGAAATTCAAATGATTCATCCGCTGATGCCATTACCAAATTTTCTCAGTTTCAAGCTTACTTAGAGCATCTTGCATGTTACTTGAGCCAAACAGCTCAGCTCTTGCTACACAGATCTCTTTTTCACCTTTAATTTCTTCAAATGAATGAGAAAGATTTCTATATTCTAGGACCATTTCATTTAGTACAGTGACAAGGTCCTCACGTGTAAATTCAGGATTTGAAAAATCAAATACCTCCTCAGTGTCATCGGCGATGAGACACTGTACTTAATCGTCACTTTCGCTTGATGAGGAAGCTCCGGAGCTGGATTCTTCTGAATCTGAATCAGCCCAAGCACTTTTGTTCTCCTCAGCCATTATGGCTTTCTCTATTCTCCCTTTTTTATAAATCTTTTTCTCCTTCTTTTCTTTATTGACGTACGATCTGGTCGCTTCTTGTCATCCCTTCTTGGCTTCCTGCAATCAATCATGAAGTGACCAGGCCTGCCACAGTTATAACATTTGTCGTCAGAAGGAGTATTGAAATTTTTCTTGGGAGAAATAAAAGAAAAGGGTTGAGTATTCTTCTTCCGGATGAATTTTCTGAATTTTCTTATGAACAAGGCCATCGCATCCTTACTCATTTCTTCTGCTGATCTGCTACTGGTGGAACATGGGCTTTGTTCTGGTACTATGGCGACGAGAGCTCTGGTTGGTTGAGACGTAGATGGTTCAGCTTCTGCTCTCGTTTCCAGTTTGAACTTGTATGCCTTCAGATTGGCAAACAAGTCTTACAGCTCCAGCTTATTCAAGTCTTTTGACTTTCGCATGGCCATTGTTTTCACGTCCCATTCCTTGGGAAGTGCTCGCATCACCTTTAGGGCCAGATCTATGTTGCTATATGTCTTGTTTAGTCTGGCCAGCTCAATCACCAAGGAGCTGAACCTTTCATCAAACTCGACCATGGTCTCTTCGGGTTTCATCTTGATCATCTCAAATTTCTGTAAGGCCACAGTCAGTTTTTTTTCCTTCGTTTCCTCATTCCCCTCACATATCTGGGTCAACTTTTCCAAGATCTCCTAGAGGTTGTGCAAGTATGGATTTTGCTAAATATGTTGTTTTCTAGCATCTTGTAGAGTATATCCTTCGCAACATTGTCCAGATTTGCCCTATTTTTATCTTCCGAGGTCCACTCCTGTCTGGGTTTCTCAATCCATTGAGGTGCACCATCAGCTATTGCCACATCAGTATTTACTTTAAGTATTTGCATTGGTCCGTTGGTGATCACGAACCACATGTCATCATCTTGTGCTGCTAGGTGTTCCTGCATCCGGATCTTCCAGACATCGTATTCCTCCTTAGAGAACGTAGGAATTTTAGTGTGAGAAATCGACATATTAAATAAGTAACAGTGAATAAATTGTTCAGGCACTGAGAAACCTACTCTGATACCACTTGTTAGGATCGAAAACCAAGCTTGGGATTTCAGATGGGTGGGGGGTGATTGAACACCTTTGCTAATTTTTGTTTGAAAATTATTTCGAAATGTTTTACAGCTTTGAAGAAAAGTTCCATCCGAGTTACCAGCTATGAAGGTTCTCAGTGTCTACTGTTGTCTCTTGTAATAAAATGATTTTTATGCGGAATGAACACGATTCAAACAGTGAAACAATTTAATCAAGTGCGTGAATGTAAAAGTTGTAGAGACGAGAGATTTGTTTATGGAAGTTCAGAGCAAATTCTCCTACGTCTCCACTTCTTCCTTGATGGGAAGGTTTACATTAGAAGACTTTGATTTATACAACTCTTTGTACAAATCCACTCCCGAAACCAGCAGCCACCAGAACTCTTATCAAAACCACCGCACACAAGCCCTCAAGATGTGTGTCTAAAACTCAACGAAACACAAACCCACGATATGGTTCGCAATACAACAATATCAGCTCTAAGCTGGTTGTGCTACTCTAGCACTTTGACACTCTCTGTTTATGCTTTTCAATAATCGCTCAATATTATAGAGTGTGTAATTAGAAGAGTTTGTGACACAGAAAAGGAAATAAAAATCTGTGCGAGTGTCACTTGTGCAAGCTAGTTCAAGATGAACTCTGCTTTTGTGAAAAACTAGTAATGTCGTTGTATAATGCTCTGGTTGTATTCCTCGTCCAACTACTTCTTAGTTCCTCTTCTCTTCTATATATACTCTTTGGATGCAACGGTAATAAATGTAGCCAGTAGACACGTTGTATGAATCCAAATTGAATTTCCTGCGACGCCTTAAATGCATGTACTATGAAAGTACAGGTTCATTAAATGCATTGCCCTTTTTAGCAACTCTTCGCCGTCTTCAGTTTGTATCGTATCTCTGCATATCTGATTTTAGCTCAAAGTAGTTTCAACGACTACACATCACTGTAGAGATGTCGAATGTTTCAATCAAGTTGTACGTAGATTCAAACATTCCAAAATGCAAGTTGCTAAGTTGCTTTTAACTTAGCTGGCTTCCCGATCTGCGAGCGCTCTTAAAGCTGTAAGCCACTTTTTTTTTCTCTTCAATATTGAGCCTTCTGTTCTCCGATCTTAATCTGTCTAAGCAAAACATAGTACCCAGTTGGTTTAACCTATATCAGCATACCTCGAAATCCTGAGCTGGTTTGTTCTTAAAACCAGATCTTGATATCGTAAACCAGCCTGACCAAACTCCCTTTGTTGGTTTGTCCTCAATGTTTTGAGCAGGTTTTTCCTTGACCAACTGGAACCTGATCCGATCTGGTTTCTTCGTTCAACATAGTAAGCTTCGTCAAGATCTTGTCACTTTGGTCCAATTTATCTCTTTTATGGATTTTATTTTCTCATCAATTTTCATCACCAAAACTTCTGAAATTTATCCCAACAATACAGCAAGCATAGTATGTATGATATATGCAACGTGCTATACAAATGCATGTTCGGTAGCAAAATGTCAGATAACAAATCGGAAACCAAACGAATAGTCATCAACAATCTGTGGCAACTTCATCTGGGATTCGGTGCTACTTGAGTTGTGGCTGATCGCCAACACGAAGAAGGGTGCTACCAAAGCGGTGGCATCGAATGGCAAGTGTACTTCAACCACCCACCACCATCTATCCAGGCCACTGCATCTGAGGGGGCAAGAGCGACTTGTTGCGTCCTTATTGCACTCCATCGTGAGTGTGTAACCAAAAACCACCTCATGGGAGAAAAACTCAAAAAGAGAAACAGATCATGGTTATCAACAGATCATAGGTTCCAATGTGCTATGCAGATGCATCAATGATATGACATGCTCAACATACAAATAAAACAGCAGGTAATATTTAAATCATATAGCACGTAACAACACAAAACACATATGCATACTCTACGAAAGCTGCAAAATACCAGTTCTGATCAATACCTCAAGGCTGATCAACAAATAATTCACACAGCTCGCGAGAAGAACCAAATACCAACACCAGACAGCTCGCGCTTTGAAACCAACAGCTCTGGAAAACCGTATACTGTTTTTCCTTAGCTCTCGTGGAGAAATATCGACAGAGAAGCTCAATCAACCACCAAGTTACAACTTTCTCAACTACACGACATCAGCTCGGGGACAGACTACGACAAAAACAGAATCAGAAGCTACCAGCTCAACCCAAATCAAACCTACACCTCAAATATGATTAATGGTTCTAATAGAATCTAAGAACGAGAACTAACACTTACCCCAAGATGCTACCTGAACCCGAAGACAAACTCTATGGAAAATCTTGAAATGTCGTATGCCTCGAATATCATCGCTCTCGCTCTTCTAGCAAACCAACTGCTGCAATATTGGTATAGAAAGGATGAGTTTGAAGAGAGGAACCCAAAGATACCATCCTTGATCCAAGCTGATACATCTACCGTCGGCAATCGGAGAAGATAAAGTTCGGTGAATAGTAACAAGTGTTTCGCGATAGTGTGAGACCTGGATTTGTATTAAGGATTTATTGTTGGGATTGATCGATCGATTAAGAGATTTTGTGGTTTAGATCTCTGTTTTGATGTTTGAGTTGCATTTTCGGGTTCCATTTCGTGTGTTGAACAATTCTGGAGATTTTGTATTTTTGCATGTTTTGTGTTGAGCGCTAAACGTCGTCGTTTGAGGTATTGCGACTGGTACCAGCTGCGAGGAGTTGTGCGTCTGGATGACCAGTCGAGGAACCAGTCGTTGGTTATTAGCGTGTTTTTGGTATCGGGTGAGATACGACAGCGTTTTGAGGAACGTCACTGTAGATTGCGACTGGTTGTTTTAGATCTCTGTTTTGATGTTTGAGTTGCATTTTCGGGTTCCATTTCGTGTGTTGAACAATTCTGGAGATTTTGTATTTTTGCATGTTTTGTGTTGAGCGCTAAACGTCGTCGTTTGAGGTATTGCGACTGGTACCAGCTGCGAGGAGTTGTGCGTCTGGATGACCAGTCGAGGAACCAGTCGTTGGTTATTAGCGTGTTTTTGGTATCGGGTGAGATACGACAGCGTTTTGAGGAACGTCACTGTAGATTGCGACTGGTTGTGTTTCGTATATTGCGACTGGTTGTGCACTGTAGCTGTGACTGGTATTTTGCGAGGAGTTGTTGCGTCTGGATGATCAGTCGAGAGCTATGGTCAACGCGGGTCAACGTCATTGTAGCCTTGCGACTGGTATTTGGCGAGATGTTGTGACTGGATAACGATGTCAGTGGAGCGACGTCGTTTGAGTAAGTTGCAACGTTGCGTTTTGAGGTTGCGACTGGATGACCAGCAGAGGATACCGTTGTGCGTTGTTTTGGTCCTGCGACTGGATGACCAGCAGTTGGTGCGACGCCGTTTTGAGAACCAGCCTTTAGTTTATTTTAGCGATTGTTGGAGAAATCAGCCGTTGGTTCTTGCGTCTGCTGGTTAGTTGGTACCTGCTGGTTTGGGAGATTGATGGTGTCGACTGGTTTTGGTCGGTGAAAAATTATTTGTATTGATTTCCAGTCGTTGCAAGTGCTATTTATAGGAAGACTTGGTCTTCGCATTGTGATATCAATTCCATACTTAGCAAATATTTCCCTCGTCTGTGTTCTTCGTTTTGAACCCTAGAGCACTGTTCACCGTGAGCTATTCCGGTGAATTCCCGTTGTTTCCGGTGGTTGTTTTGCTCGTGCGAGGTAGCATTGGACTCCTCTCGAGAAGATCTTCCATTTCGTACCAGTTTTAGAAGTTGTAATTGGCTAGTTGAGGAACGCGAAGTTGCTGCCGTTTGAGTGTTGCGTCGACCGGGTAGAACTACGTTCTGGTTTTCGGTGAGACCTTGTTCCTAGCCATAGTTTTAAGCTTTCTGTGTAATTGTTGAGGTATATTGAGCAGCTGGTTGAGTGTGACTCCCAGCCGTGAGCTTGATTAGAAACCCGTAAGATTTATGTTGTGTATGCCGTGTGTTTATCAGGCTTTTACCAGAGTTTTCGGGATTTCTCGCAGTGTTAATTGTTGCTCAGTATAAGGTAAGGATTTGAGCTTATATTACGCCTAAGTTGATCCACTAACTAGCGCGGCACAACACGCGTGATCTGAATACTCATCTCAAGGCACCTAGAACCTCCCGAAGCTGAATCCAGCATACATTACAGCTCCTAACGGTTTACACTTATACATCAAATACCAAAGCTGCTCTCTCCCTAGCTGTTTTCCCGAAAAACAACTCGTGATGGAAAACTAGTGCAATGCACAACGAAGCTTATTCAGCTTAGAACTATTCCACTCAGAACAGCTCACGCCTGAGATGATCCATGCTAAACCTGATCAATCTACTTAATTAATACACTAATCTTCTAGACCTCACAGTTCCTTCCACCTCACAGCGTCAACGGCGTGCACAAATTTCCGATACATAGAACCCCTACCCCCCAAAAGATAAGGGTCAGGTTATGTATGCGGGCAACATCGGCATACACCCATTGTTCATTTAGGTGGGAAATTTTAAACAATATTTAAATTCTATTAGCCTTCAGCAAGCCAGCCGGTACAAGCCATAAGCCGATCTATGAAGGACTCTCTTAGATTACGTTTTGTCACATGACTTCATAATTATCAATATACTAAGTTTCTCAATTTAATCATGAAACTTTAATCTTGTCGTATGTTTTAAATCACATTTAAAATGAGGTGTTTTATTTTTGAAATTTGATCTCATTAATTGTAAATCATATATAAAATATTTTCTGATTCAACCAACACACACACACACATATATATATATATATCAGGGATGATCGATAACTGAGAACTATGTAATCCGTGGTCGTCAGCATGGATCTAGGTCCAATCCTAGTTAATATGCAGTATGCAAATGCAATCTTATTTGTTGAGATAAAATTTAGTAAGTTTTGGTGATAACGAAAACAAGGTTAAGAACTGAAATTAAGAATAAGATCTAGATGTTGAGTATTCACGAAGAGTAGTTAAGTATTTCAGATCTGGAAGTCAGTTATCGGGATATATATTCAGATCCGAGAGAATTGGGAACAGTACTCAGATGCAGATCATACCGAGCAAACCAGATAAGAACATCCCAGATTCGAAGTATTCAGTTTCAGAGCATATCAGATTTAGGTATTCGGGTTATTTCAGATATCAGGTCAAGAATTTTAGTTATCGGTTTGAGGAATTCAGATCAGAGGTATCAGATTTAAATTAGAGGCGGTATCAGATTCGGTTATGTTTTTTCAGAAACTACATTTCAGATCCGAGCATATCAGATGAGAACAGATTCAGTTTGTGAACAGGTTATAGTTCAGAGTATTTCAGATGTTATTTCTCAGTATCAGCTCAGATGAGAATCGATCAGACTTGGGTATTCAGATTATCTCAGTACAGAGGCTACGCTTCAGATTTTAAGTTATATTCAGATCTCAGAGATTCAAGTAGAACAAAAAGGGGGATATTTTCAGATGTAACGTATATTCACAAATGGAAGTTTCGAAAAGGGAAAGAGAGCAGTCTTTAGACTTCAGAACTACAACAGATGTGAGCTTCGGATGTCTTCAGATATTATCAGTTCATTATTTGAGAGAAATCAACAGTCCGATTTAATTAAGGAAACAAAATCAGAGCTATTTTGAGTAAAGTTGCACATTATGCAGAGTGATTGATACGCTGTTTACCCGGTTTGGTAAATAAGTCAATTAATCCCTGACAAGAGCCGATTACCTTTTGCACAACATTAATGTAGTATTAAATGCGGTGATATGATGAAGATATACAAAGGAATTTGTATCTACTGACTGTTGAGATTGAAGAGTATAAATAGCTGAAGATTTCAAACATAGAAGCTCTCTTGGTGTCTCGGTGATTCTCTCAACGTTTCTATTGCTTTCAAAATGATACAAACACTCTCATACATTCTCTGGGAACTTTACATCGCAAAATATTCTATGTCCCAGTATCCAAATCTCGAAGAACTCTGAAGTTCAAGCCTTCATAGATTTACCTTCGAAATTTCTTTTGGCTTACATTTGAAAACTGTTCTTGTTGATAAAAGAACCAGAAGATTTACAGTACTCAATTGTGTTGTGTTCTTTGTAATATTCATATTTGATTCTGTAACAAACGTGCTACGTGAAGCCGTTTGAGAATATTTCATTCGGTTGTATTCCGAAGTGTTATCTGCGTGTAGTTGGAGTTACTAGGAGTTCACTTGGAGTGAGGCTCAGTGATCGGGTGTCTACAGCGTCTGTATTCATCAAAGTCTTCTAGTGGAACCTTCTACAAAAGAAGAAGGGGAGACGTAGGATCTTCAGATCCGAACTTTCAGAAACAAATTCTCTACCTTGCACTTTTACTTATTGCACTGCATTTATTTACATAACTGTTCACTGTTGGATCGACTTCTTTCCGCACAATAGTTAGTTGAGAAAACAGATTTGGACTAAGAGCCTCAGATCTGGTAACTCAGATCTGAGTTGAGCGAGGCGCTTGTAAAATTGTTTTTACGGTTTCGAAAAATTAAAAATCCAATGAGTTCATTCAACCTCCCCCCCCCCTTCTGAACTCTAGGATCTACCTCTAGGTTCCAAAATGTAGTTCAAAGTAGTGAAACACATATGCCGATAGATTATTCAAACTGGACAATCCCTCAGGAACAAATAGAAAACATATACAAAATAGGTTTCACAGATTTCAAAACTGCTTTTTCTGTCAAAACTCACGAAGAAACTTTAAGTATTCAAGAAGATAGTCAAAGTATAACTCTGCTTAATAATTCAACAATACAAAAATATATTCAAAAGAATTATAGATATATTCATTTTGGTTTAGTTCAAATAGCTGTCAAACCTTTAGTTCATATTGGAGTTGACACTCCAGTATATCTCGCCTTGCGTGATAAACGACTCAAGAGATATCAAACGTCTCTTCTGTCGATGGTGCAAACCAATATCTGCAATGGCCCAATTTATTTTAATTGTTCTCCAAACTTTTCTGTGGATCTCACAGATCCCATGATTTTAGATTCATTAATGTTAGATGTTCAAATTCAGGGAGATGAATTTCATCCCTGCAAAAACTTCGCAATTATGTACAGAGTCTACTTCAGACTTCTGTCTTCACAAATAAATCCAAAGTTTAACAGACTGCCTGCTTCGAAAGAACAGACAGTATTGTTGCAAATTGATGCGGAAAGGCCTACGGTGTTTACGCCTAAAAGACTCAAATGGAATGAAATAACCATTCCAGAAAAATTCATAATTAATACTCCTCAAATTCCCAGAAACATAGAACGTAGAGATATTTCTCAAATAATAGAAGAAGAAGATGGCAAAATTACAATTAAATTTAATTCACAAATTCAAAATACTAAAATTCCTAATTTCCAAAGATCAACATCTTCGAGACACTCATTTTCGTCTGTCTCAAGAAATACTCAAAAATATGAATTTACAACACCTCTTCCTAAACCTCAATCCGAACAATCTTCGCCTCAAAATTATTCTCCTCCTATGTCTCCTTCAATTTTCAGTATGATTAATATGATCAGTTCTGGAGAAGAATTCAAACCAGATTATGAATATCTTAATCAAGAAGCTGAAGATTCATATCATGATTCAAAACGTATATGGTACAAACAATTAGATAAAGAAATCAAAATCAAGATTGTTAATGCTTGGATAATCAAAATGAAAACAATAAGATCAAATATTCCTTTTTACACTTTCCTAACAATATTCCTTTCGGCAGAAGGGATTAATGATTATCAAAACCATTCTGCTATTCAAGTTAATACAACTCTTCATAAAAAATGGACGCTCAGTAATAATGAAGTTGTTACTGCGGTTCATCCTCCTCTTCAAAAATTATATCTCAATACTTCAAAAGGTGACGTCATCGCTGATCCATTTAAACGTGAACGTAATGACAAAGAACCTGTCAATACAGAAGACATTAATAAAATTTATCAACAAAATAATTATTCAAATCAAATTCTTAA
>KQ991090.1:90219-103930 GCA_001598015.1 Dorcoceras hygrometricum | reverse complement strand
GAAAGATAAAAGATTTCAATCTTATCATACACGATTTAAAAAAACTAAGTATACGGCAAATACTAATAATTCAAATACATTAAAATGTTATAACTGTAACAAAACAGGTCATACATCTAATAATTGTTTCCAAAATTCCAAGAAACCTCAAAAGAAACATAAAAAACAAAATATTAATGAATTATTTGATACTGAGTCAGAAAATGAACAACAACCTTCAAAAGGCATCTGCCACGTTTGCATTATTTCAAATAGTAGAGAACAAAGTTTTTTTTCAATACCTACTCCAAAACAACGTAGGCAATACCCTTCAAATATATTAGATAATCGTACAAAAATATTCATTATGTCAGTTGTCAACAATAGGTTAAAATTTATAGATCAATTAAGTTAGGTTCAAACAGGTCTTTGGCTCAGACCGTATCATACATATTCACTTTACCAATATCTTTTCAAAATATTTCTTTTATTAAAATATTCCAATAGTACTCAAATCATTCCTATAAATACCCCGTTTTACACCAATTTTTCATATTACATTTTACATTCCCTTGAAATTGTTTCCTCTCTCCATCATCTTTTCGTACAAACCTCAGTTATCCTGAAAATGGATCCTGCCAAACATAAGCAAAATATTCAAACAGCACGGGATTATGAAATGCCCAAAGCTCCCTCAAAAGAACTAGTTCAACTACATCCATCCACACCTACAAAAACACCAGCTCAAAGACCCACGGGTCAATTTCCTCCCCTTACTTCAAATTATAATAGATACAGTCCACTTCAAAATCTCCCAGAACTACCCTACAAATCCGTTCTGGCTACTCCTTCAAAACAGATCCAAACTTCTCAAGCCCCTCAAAATAATGATGAGTTCAAATATGTTTCTAAACCATGGACCGAAAACATCGGTTTCGCCCCTTTCACAGAGATCCCTCAAAGTGTCAAAAAACAGGATTACATCCGTCGTCTTTTTCCTTCTTCTCAATACTGGGAAACCGACAATCCTGAAAAAATTCAAAAGTTTTATGAATTCATACTGGTGAATAGATAAAATGTAGGACAGGGATCAAGAACAGAATATGAAAACAAAAACAGAATGAAAGAACAGATTGATTTTATAAATTAAAATTGAAATCTTACAGAGATTGGATACAGGAATTGATCTCAGATACAAGCTCAGAATGTTTATAAGAAATTTTTTCTTTCTAAACTCGCTCTAAACTCGTTTTGTCTAACTTATGAAAATACAATGAATATATAGGAAAAACTTTGAAGTCTTCGACAAGCTTGGTAGATGGAATGTCACCGTCTACTTTTGCTTTATGTCTTGATCGTCTTTTGCTTTAAGTCTTTGTCACCTTTTGATAATGGGAATCTTTGAAAATGGGAACCGTCTTTTGAGTCAGCAACTTTGTCTATGGGGAACACCTTTTGAAAGTGGTGCACGTCTTCTTTGTCCGCCATGATATCATTGAGTGCGGTTGTTGAGACGTCTTCTTTTGAGCTGTCTTTGTCGTTTTTTGATCATAACTTGCACGCTTCTTTGAAAAGGAATCTTCTACCTGTTTTGAATAATGATGTCGGCCAATATGAAAATGGGGCACGCGTTTCACCGAGAAACTTCTGGCCTTTGATGATGGCACACGTTTCACCGAGAAACTTCTGGCCAAAGGTTGAAAAAACGGAAAAACGTACCAATATATATATATATATATATATATATATATATTATTTTAGTGGAGCAGGAGTTTCAGGTTTCTGCTCATTTGAAGAATATTTGGGTTTTTGACCTGTGGCTATGAAGTTACGAACAACATGTTCATTGCAGAGGTGGGTCTGGTATTTTTCCCACCATTTGATCTTATGAATACGAACCAGTGAAAAAGGAACTGGATCGGGGTAAAGCTTTTGAAAATCAAAATCCCATGCAAAAATCCATGGAACTTTGAACTCAGCATGAAATTTGAGGGGTTTTTGAAAATTATTAAGGCAAGAGGATTCGGAAAAAACCTCTAAACCTTTTTGACTTCTTGGGGTAAAATTGAAGAGTCTGAACCCATTTGTTTCCACCACTCGTGAAACCAAATAGGGAAATTTGAATCACATCCAGTATGAAAAGTGAAAAACCATGAATGGGAAAAAGGACGAAGGTAGAAAGCTTTGAACGAGGAATTTTTGTAATCAATATAATTGAAAGAGGAAGGTTGAAAATTGACTGAAAATGAACGGGTTTTGAATACATTATCCCACTGAGTATTGGAGATAACCTGTTTGATGATGCATTTGGAAAAAATGATTTCTCCTTTTGAACATCTTTTGTGGACGATCTCGACAGAGTCGGTATCCACTAGTATGAATTCATAAAACTTTTGAATTTTTTCAGGATTGTCGGTTTCCCAGTATTGAGAAGAAGGAAAACGACGACAGATGTAATCCTGTTTTTTGACACTTTGAGGGATCTCTGTGAAAGGGCGAAACCGATGTTTTCGGTCCATGGTTTAGAAACATATTTGAACTCATCATTATTTTGAGGGGCTTGAGAAGTTTGGATCTGTTTTGAAGGAGTATCCAGAACGGATTTGTAGGGTAGTTCTGGGAGATTTTGAAGTGGACTGTATCTATTATAATTTGAAGTAAGGGGAGGAAATTGACCCGTGGGTCTTTGAGCTGGTGTTTTTGTAGGTGTGGATGGATGTAGTTGAACTAGTTCTTCTCAGGGAGCTTTGGGCATTTCATAATCCCGTGCTGTTTGAATATTTTGCTTATGTTTGGCAGGATCCATTTTCAGGATAACTGAGGTTTGTATAAAAAGATGATGGAGAGAGGAAACAATCTCGAGGAGATGTAGAATGTAATATGAAAAATTGTCATTGATGAACGAGGTATTTAAAGGAGTGATTTGAGTACTATTGGGATTTTTAAGTAAAAGAAATATTTTGAAAAGATAAAGGAAAAGTGAATATGTATGATACGGTCTGAGCCAAAGACCTGTTGGAACCTGACTTAAGTGATCTATGAATTTTAACCTATTGTTTACGACTGTCATAATGAATTTTTTTGTACGATTATCTAATATATTTGGAGGGTACTGCCTATGTTGTTTGGGAGTAGGTATTGAGAAAAGACTTCTTTCTTGACTATTTGAAATTACGCATACGTGGCATATGCCTTTTGAAGGTTGTTGTTCATTTTCTGATTCAGTCTCATCTTTGTTGGATGTACTGGAATCAGTTGGAATATCATCAAATAATTTATTAATATTTTGTTTTTTATATTTCTTATTAATGTTCTTCGGTTTTTTGAAACAGTTATTAGATGTATGACCTGGTTGGTTAAAATTCCAACACTTTACCGTATTTGATTATTATTATTTGCCTTATACTTTCGTTTTTTAAATCTTGAAGATTTATTATATGATAGAAATCTTTTATCTTTCTTTTTCTTACGTATTGAAGGAGGTTCAATATTCATTAAACCGAAAATTGAACAGAAAGAACCTAACTCTTTACGAGTTGTAGTTCTATCAGATTTGTATTTTGCTTGTAATTTGAGTTCTGAACATAAAGATAATCCTTCTTTTTTGATAAATACAAACAACTGACCAAAAGTCATGTCTACAAAAGGAATATCTTCTGTTCCTACGGCAGTTTTTAATTTTTGAAATATTCTTTCAGCGAAAAGTCGGGGTAATCCCGATATGAAACGTTCCTTCCAAAAAGACATATTACAGTCTTCTCGGCGAAGAACATGAGTTAGGAATACATCCTTATACCAACGATAGTCAGTTAAGGACGGACATTTGAGATTTGTTAGGATAATATTGGAAGAATGAAATTCTTCACTGGGATTTCCTATGAAATACATTGAAATTGTAACTATAAGGAATTCTCCTGAATCATTTTCAGCAGTAATATTACCACTGTCATCTTCAGTATGAATTTCATGATTAAGTATAGCCACTTTTTCTTGGAGGGTGAGGGATTTATCCCACCAATTTCTTAATTGGCCTGTAAATGCTTGAATAATTAATGTTGTTGAAGTTTCTTCATTATTTCCTTTGATTTTGTAGGCTGCTCGAGCCATACCCATTTCTTGTTCTAAGAACGAGAACTAACACTTACCCCAAGATGCTACCTGAACCCGAAGACAAACTCTATGGAAAATCTTGAAATGTCGTATGCCTCGAATATCGTCGCGCTCGCTCTTCTAGCCAACCAACTGCTCCAATATCGGTATAGAAAGGACGAGTTTCAAGAGAGGAACCCAAAGATACCATCCTTGATCCAAGCTGATACGTCTACCGTCGGCAATCGGAGAAGATAAAGTTCGGTGAATAGTAACAAGTGTTTCGCGATAGGGTAAGAGTTCGAGCTCTTGAGAAATGAAAATATCTAACTGTTGGAAATAATGACTAACACTTGGTCAATGTCACTATATGTATAAATTAAGTCCCCACGATCAGATCTACAGTAGCCACCGACCATATCGGGTCTCAAAGCTGATACCAGCTTAGGTAATGCAGCTCAGCACGCTTACGAAATCAACTTGCGCATGCAAACAGATCATGCTCCCAGTAGATCATACTCACTACTCAGATCACGCTCGCCAACAGATCACTCTCTCTACTCAGATCATGCTTGCTACTCAGATCATGCTTGAAGATCAGCTCTCGCAAGAGGTTCAGCTTTCAGACACTAAACAACTCTCTCATACATAGATCACGCTCCCTCCAGATCAGAAGGGGTATATCAGCTCACACCTGATCTGAACAAATGAAACAACTTACATCATGCACAGCAGCATCAGATCGCATCAACAGACCAGATCACGCACTGTTCAGCTCACGCCATCCAACCAGTTATCGCCAAACCAGATGATCACAACAGCTCTCGCCCGATCTGATAACCATGAACAGCTCTCGTAAAAGTTAAAAAATACAAAAAATGCTTGTATACATAGGATGTTACTACCAGCTTACGCCTAAGTTGATCCACTAACTAGCGCGGCACAACACGCGTGATCTGAATACTCATCTCAAGGCACCTAGAACCTCCCGAAGCTGAATCCAGCTTACATTCCAGCTCCTAACGGTTTACACTTATACATCAAATACCAAAGCTGCTCTCTCCCTAGCTGTTTTCCCGAAAAACAACTCGTGATGGAAAACTAGTGCAATGCCCAACGAAGCTTATTCATCTTAGAACTGTTCCACTCAGATCAGCTCACGCCTGAGATGATCCATGCTAAACCTGATCAATCTACTTAATTAATACACTAATCTTCTAGACCTCACAGTTCCTTCCACCTCACAGCGTCAACGGCGTGCACAAATTTCCGATACATAGAACCCCTACCCCCCAAAAGATAAGGGTCAGGTTATGTATGCGGGCAACATCGGCATACACCCATTGTTCATTTAGGTGGGAAATTTTAAACAATATTTAAATTCTATTAGCCTTCAGCAAGACCAGCCGGTACAAGCCATAAGCCGATCTATGAAGGACTCTCTTAGATTACGTTTTGTCACATGACTTCATAATTATCAATATACTAAGTTTCTCAATTTAATCATGAAACGTTAATCTTGTCATAAGTTTTAAATCACATTTAAAATGAGGTGTTTTATTTTTGAAATTTGATCTCATTAATTGTAAATCATATATAAAATATTTTCTGATCTCTCCATTATTTGTTGAGATAAAATTTAGTAAGTTTTGGTGATAACGAAAACAAGGTTAAGAACTGAAATTAAGAATAAGATCTAGATGTTGAGTATTCACGAAGAGTAGTTAAGTATTTCAGATCTGGAAGTCAGTTATCGGGATATATATTCAGATCCGAGAGAATTGGGAACAGTACTCAGATTCAGATCATACCGAGCAAACCAGATAAGAACAACCCAGATTCGAAGTATTCAGTTTCAGAGCATATCAGATTTAGGTATTCGGGTTATTTCAGATATCAGGTCAAGAATTTCAGTTATTGGTTTGAGTAATTCAGATCAGAGGTTTCAGATTTAAATTAGAGGCGGTATCAGATTCGGTTATGTTTTTTCAGAAACTACATTTCAGATCCGAGCATATCAGATGAGAACAGATTCAGTTTGTGAACAGGTTATAGTTCAGAGTATTTCAGATGTTATTTCTCAGTATCAGCTCAGATGAGAATCGATCAGACTTGGGTATTCAGATTATCTCAGTACAGAGGCTACGCTTCAGATTTTCAGTTATATTCAGATCTCACAGATTCAAGTAGAACAAAAAGGGGGATATTTTCATAACGAATATTCACAAATGGAAGTTTCGAAAAGGGAGAGAGAGCAGTCTTTAGACTTCAGAACTACAACAGATGTGAGCTTCGGATGTCTTCAGATATTATCAGTTGATTATTTGAGAGAAATCAACAGTCCGATTTAATTAAGGAAACAAAATCAGAGCTATTTTGAGTAAAGTTGCACATTACGCAGAGTGATTGATACGCTGTTTACCCGGTTTGGTAAATAAGTCAATTAAGCCCTGACAAGCGCCAATTACCTTTTGCACAACATTAATGGAGTATTAAATGCGGTGATACGATGAACATATACAAAGGAATTTGTATCTACTGACCGTTGAGATTGAAGAGTATAAATAGCTGAAGATTTCAAACATAGAAGCTCTCTTGGTGTCTCGGTGATTCTCTCGAGGTTTCTATTGCTTTCAAAATTATTCAAACACTCTCATACATTCTCTGCGAACTTTACATCGCAAAATAGTCTATGTCCCAGTATTCAAATCTCGAAGAACTCTCAAGTTCAAGCCTTCATATATTTACCTTCGAAATTTCTTTTGGCTTAAATTTGAAAAATGCTCTTGTTGATAAATGAACCAGAAGATTTACAGTACTCAATTGTGTTGTGTTCTTTGTAATAATCATATTTGAGTCTGTAACAAATGTGCTACGTGAAGCCGTTGAGAATATTTCATTCGGTTGTATTCCGAAGTGTTATCTGCGTGTAGTTGGAGTTACTAGGAGTTAACTTGGAGCGAGGCTCAGTGATCGGGTGTCTACAGCATCTGTATTCATCAAAGTCTTCTAGTGGAACCTTCCTGCAAAGGAAGAAGGGGAGACGTAGGATCTTCAGATCCGAACATCGAGAAACAAATTCTCTACCTTGCACTTTTACTTATTGCCCTGCATTTATTTACATAACTGTTCACTGTTGGATCGAATTCTTTCCGCACAATAGTTAGTTGAGAAAACAGATTTGGACTAAGAGCCTCAAATCTGGTAACTCAGATCTGAGTTGAGCGAGGCGCTTGTAAAATTGTTTTTAAGGTTTCGAAAAATTAAAAATCCAATGAGTTCATTCAACCCCCCCCCCTTTCTGAACTCCTAGGCCTATTTTCGATCCTAATTTGTCAGGCCCCGTGCTAATTACTCAAGATAGTAGCACAATTAAGCACATAATCACGGAAGCGTAAAAATCGGGCTAAAAAATTTCGAAATAATTTAGGCCTCAACTTAAAATCATACATTCAAAATATTCATAATCAAAATACGAGTTGACTCAAACTCATACAAAACAGGTAACACAATTATCAATTAAAATACAGATCCCCTAAAATACATAGGGACACGGGGCATCCCCCGGTTCAATGCATAAATATATAACTGGGACTCAAGGGAATGGGGATCGACCAGATAAACCTTAACTCTGTCCAGCTTGGTTACCTGAAGCTCCTGCAAATGGGTAACACAGACCCAAACAAAACAAAGCAGGAAAACAAATACGAGGTCAAGCCTCAGTACGAAGAGCTAATCAAAACAGCTAATCATGCAACATGCTATAATCAATGCTATGAAATGCATGACGTCTATCAAATATCGGATAGCTAAACCAGCAAGTCAACTGGCAATCATAGCAATCGAACCTATATACCACGCACAGCAAGTCAGCCGGTGGAAATCATCGGTCCGTGATCTTAAGGGCCCGTCAACCCATCACAGCTCGGTGGTCTTCAGACACGACAAGTCAGTCGGTCACCACTCTGATGATAGCGTTGGACTTTTCAGGCACAAAAAGTCAGTCGGCCAGTCACAACGTGGCTGTCAATCAGGTCATCAATCAATCTGTCAGGCTCAATATGTATGCATGTATGGCAATCAATCATCAATGCACAATGCCTAAAATAATTCATACGTGAAACAGAATGTACGATTCAATCAATTCAACAAACTGTAACACGTAAAATCATATAATCACATCAGCAGGTTCACAACATCAATCATAGTCATGTTCATGCTCTAAGCTGCTAAATCTGCTCAATTCGTACCTTCAATCCTCAAATTCTACCTCACAGATTACTCAAATGCACGACAGGACTTCCTGGAAGCTGGAATCTGTTTCAAAGCCTCAAAATCAGCTTAATTCAAGCATAAATCAGAACCAGAACACTCTAATACCTACGGCCAGAACTATACTCAAGTTCTAAACAATTCTACGCAGGTATTAGCTACTAGACAAAGCTCAATTCAACGAGAAATGCTCACCCCGAAGCTTAAACCAGCAGGAGAACAACGAAACAGACTTCTCCAAAAAGCTTTGAACACTAGTAGCTACACGCTTCCACTCCAACGCTAATTCAGGGCTTCAAATGGGTAGCAATCGAAAGAGCAACTCACAACGAATCCAGCGCCACCAAAATCACTCAAATCATCGACGGAGAACGGCGGCAATCGACGTAAATAGGTCACGGTGAACAGTAGCTAATCGAGGGTTTGGGAAAGGAGATAAGAAATATCAGGTTCGAAATAAATCTAAGTGTCGATCAACACTTCTTTATATATATATCTCTAAATCCACCAGCTGCTGCTCCTCTAACTCAGTCGTTGAGAAATGCTACAGTAGAAATCTTATAACAGTAACCAGCTTTTTCTCTCAACCAAACCAGTCGCAACAACCAGTCGTTGCATTTTTCTTCGCACACCCAAAACGACGCCGCACCAACTAATCGAAACGATGTCGTAGCGCTCCACCGGCTGGTACCAAATTCCCTACGAAAAACACAGCAGCTGGTGACTCTAAACAATCCAGATGCAAGCGTAACTAAACAAAACGACGACATAGAGGCCACGTCACCATCGCTACTAACAGCTGATCCAACCAACGCCTGATACAAACATTGTGACAACTCCTCACAGCTGATACCAACAAAAACGCAGCGTTTCAACTTATGAAAACGACGTCGCGTTGCTCCCACGACTGGTTCCTCAAATCCACAGTTGGTCACCCAGTCGCAACATATCTCTCAAAATTTTGCGCCTGCTGCCAGCAGCAACCATCACAAGCACAACTACTGCCAGACCCAACGACTTCACGCCTACGTCATCTCTACTGATTCAAAATCTACCAGACGAGAGCTACAGTAACGTTGACCCACGTTGACTTCCTAAACTCTCTACGACTGGTGTCTAAGCAATACCGCAAAGTATGAAATTCAATGGGGAATCAGATTTCACTCGCAAAACCTTCAAAATTCATGCGATTAATTCCAAATCACCACGATTAATGACAAACCAAATTCTGATTCCTCACATTCTCCCCACCTTAAGAGATTTCATCCTCGAAATCAAGGCAAACTCAGGGAAAAACAATCAAACAATCAGAATACAAAACAGAAATCATCTAATCCAAGCCCAAGAGTTCAAGATAACTGGGAAATCAACAGACAACTAGGGAAGAACATAACCAGAAACCAAAATCTAATACAATATCTACTCAAACAGATGCGGCCACTCTCGCTGCATCTTCTCTTCTGGTTCCCACGTTGCTTCTTCTCTGCCATGCTTGCTCCATTGGACCATCACCAACGGAACTACTTTGTTCCTCAGCTGTTTCTCCTTCCTATCCAAAATCTGAACTGGATATTCAACATAACTCAAGTCAGAATCCAGCTCTACTTCGTCGGTTCTCAACACATGGGACGGATCTGGCTCATATTTCCTCTACATTGACACATGAAAAACGTCATGCATCGCTGCTAACTCATCAGGCAGTGTCAATCGATAAGCCAATTGTCCAATCCTCTCAATAATCTCAAAGGGACCAACGAATCTAGAAGCTAATTTGCCTTTAAATCTGAAGCGCATCACGCTCTTGAAAGGAGAAACTTTGAGAAATACCCGATCGCCAACTTCAAATTCTAACGGTCGACGTCTACGGTTAGCATAGCTAGTAAATCTATCTTGTGCAGCCTTCATTCTACTCCAAATCAAATAAAATCTGATCTTTCATGTGCTGCACAAACTCAGGGGTAGAAAGTTGCTTCTCACCAACTTCTTCCCAACAAATCGGAGATTTGCATTTACGACCATACAACGCCTCAAATGGAGCCATTCCGATAGTCACTTGGTAGCTGTTGTTATACGAAAACTCAACCAGCGACAAAGAATCCTGCCAGCCACCACTGAAATCCATCACTACTGCACGCAGCATATCCTCCAAAGTCTGAATAGTCCGCTCGGACTGGCCATCTGTCTGTGGGTGATAGGCTATACTCATAGCCAATCTCGAACTCATCGCCACTTGTAAGCTCTTCCAAAATCGGAAAGTGAATCTCGGATCTATATCGGATACTATCGAAATAGGAACTCCATGCAATCTAACCACATGGTCGATATACAGCTTCGCCATTTTCTTCATTGAACACCTAACGTCATAGGGAATGAAATGGGCTGACTTCGAAAGTCTATCAATCACCACCCAAATCGCATCACATCCCCTACTCGACCGAGGTAGATGAGTTACAAAATACATGGCGATGTGCTCCCAATTCCATTGGGGCACATCCAAACTCTGTAGCAATCCACCAGGTCTCATTCTCTCAGCCTTGACCTGTTGGCAATTCAAACATCTAGCAACAAAACCAGAGATGTCGCTCTTCATGCCTTCCCACCAGTAGTGAGATTTCAAGACATGATACATCTTTCTCTCGCCCGGATGCACACTGTACTGGCTACAATGCGCTTCATTCATGATGGCCTCTTTCAAATAGATCAAGTTCGGAACCACCAATATTCCCCGAAATCTCAGACATCCATCCGAAGAAACAGAGAAATCATCAGACTGACCACTTCGGTCTTTAATCTTCAACTCATGAACATATGGATCAGTCCTCTGCGCCTCCCTGATGTCATTTACAATCTGCGGTACTACTTTAATCGAAGAAACCATAACGTACTGATCACCCGGCTGGGAACGCCTAACCAGAAGTACTCAACTGCTCGTAGACTTTAGAGACTCTCAAAGAAGAAAGCAAAGAAACCATAACGTACTGATCACCCGGCTGGGAACGCCAACCAGAAGTACTCAACTGCTCGTAGACTTTAGAGACTCTCAAAGAAGAAAGCAACGCAGGATGGGTCTTCCTACTCAAGGCATCGGCAACCGAGTTCATCCGCCCAGGCTGATACTGAATCTCACAGTTAAAGTCCATGAGAAATTCCATCCATCGTCGTTGCCTCATATTCAAATCTAACTGCGTGAAGATATACTTCAGGCTCTTGTGGTCGGTGTACACCACAAATCTTCACCATACAGATAATGTCGCCAAATCTTCAAGGCAAACACTATCGCAGCCAACTCCAAATCATGAACAGGGTACCTCGTCTCGTGAGGCTTCAACTGTCGAGACGCATAGGCTATCACGTACCCGTTCTGCATCAGCACACATCCTAAACCATTGAGAGAAGCACCGGAGCACACCAGAAATCCTCCGGATCCGGACGGTAGAGCCAAAACAGGAGCAGTCGTCAACTTCTCATTCAACGTCTGAAAACTGTACTCGCACACGTCAGTCCAAACAAACTTCCGATCTTTCTGTATCAACTGAGTCAATGGCCTGGCTATAGAAGATAACTTCTCAATAAAACGCCTGTAATAGCCAGCCAATCCCAATAAAATGCGGATCTCTAAAACGTACCTAGGTCTCTCCCAGTTAAGAACTGCTTCGACCTTACTCGGATCCACTGAAATCCCTTGCGCCGAAATCACATGACCCAGAAAGATAATTCGATCAAGCCAGAATTCACACTTACTGAACTTGGCATACAATTGCGAATCTCTCAATCTCTGCAACACCAGTCTCAAATGCTCCTTATGCTCTCTCAAGCTCCTCGAATACACTAGGATGTCATCTATGAAGACGATCACAAACCGATCGATGTACTCGCTGAAGACGCGATTCATCAAATCCATGAACACAGCTGGGGCATTACTCAACCCAAACGGCATGACCAAAAAATCATAATGCCCATATCGAGTCCGGAAAGCTGTCTTCGCAACGTCAGAGTCTCTAATCCTCAACTTGTGATAACCAGAGCGCAAATCAATCTTCGAGTAAACGACCGATCCCTGCAACTGATCGAACAAGTCATCAATCCTCGGCAAAGGATACTTGTTCTTCACCGTCGCTTTATTCAGCTGTCGAAAGTCCACACACATCCTCATAGACCCATCCTTCTTCTTCACAAAAAGAATCAGAGCTCCCCAAGGCAACATACTCGGTCTAATGAATCCTTTCTCCAAGAGATCTCTCAACTGATCCTTCAGCTCTTTCAACTCTGCTGGCGCCAACGGGTAAGGAGCTCTAGAAATTGGGGCAGTAGCGGGCACCAACTCTATGCTGAAATCAATCTCATGTCTTGGAGGGAATCCAGGAATCTCATCTGAAAACACGTCGGGAAACTCTCGTACGATCGGAATATCGCTCAACTCCAATCGCTGCTCTTGGGAACTTTCAAGCGCATAGATCATGAATCCTGCGTTACCTAGCGATAACAGGCTAAATATCTCCATGATGGAGACTATTGGAATCTTCGAGCGCGAATCAGCATCGTATAACTCCCACTTCTCACCCGAGTCAAGGAGAAATCTCACCACACCATGAAAACAATCAACCGTAGCCTTATAACTAGACAAAACATCCATCCCCAAGATGCAATCAAAATCTCTCATTGCCAAAACAATCAAATTGGACACTACGTGCTCATCAAATCGAAGCACACAAGCCAACACCACTTCACGGGACCACAGACTCACACCAGCAGGGGTAGACACGGAAACAACATCACACAATGGGGAATAACTCAACCCATTCTCACAAACAAAAAACTCAGAAATAAAAGAGTGTGATGCACCAGTGTCAAATAAAACTCTCGCAGGATAATCAAAAACAGAACATGTACCTGCGATCATCATGCCAGGCGCCTTCTCAGCCTTCTCTCTAGTCAACGCATTCGCCTGAGCCTGCTGCGGAATCTGAAACGGAGGTCTCGTAGGTGCTCCAAATCTAGAAGGCTCACGGGGTTGGAATCCAGATCGCTGGGTAGGGGCAGGAAACTGCGGTCTCTGAGATGAACCACCAGCTGATCCCTGCTGCGAAGGAATCGAAGACTGACCCCTCAACAGAGGACACACTCTAAGGAAGTGTCTTGGCTGTCCACAGTTACGGCAGGACCCCTGAACTCCACGACACTGCGAAGTCGGGGTTGGAATCCAGATCGCTGGGTAGGGGCAGGAAACTGCGGTCTCTGAGATGAACCACCAGCTGATCCCTGCTGCGAAGGAATCGAAGACTGACCCCTCAACAGAGGACACACTCTAAGGAAGTGTCTTGGCTGTCCACAGTTACGGCAGGACCCCTGAACTCCACGACACTGCGAAGTC
>KQ991090.1:59973-81065 GCA_001598015.1 Dorcoceras hygrometricum | reverse complement strand
TGGACATGGTTCGATCTATGATGAGCTTCACTGAGCTTCCTACCTCGTTTTGGGGCTATGCGCTCGAAACGGCGGTAATGTTGTTGAACAATGTCCACACCAAGGCAGTGGATAAGACTCCATATGAGATATGGATGGGCGCCCAGCCCAAATACTCATTTATGAGGATTTGGGGATGTCCTGCTTACGTGAATCAGACAGTGGGAGATAAGCTGGATACTAGATTTATGGTACTTTGATAGAAAAGGCAAAATAGTAGAACTCGAAGAGGTTCGAGAACCAACTGAAGTACCAAGTGAACCTCCCGCACCTCAAGAGCCGGTACTAGAAATGGTCGCGCCTAGGAGATCCGAATGGGTTCCTAGGGCTCCTGAAAGATATGGTTTCCTCCTTCAAGATGATCAGGGTGATCAAGTTATTGGATGTGATCCAAGAACCTTCAAGAGGCGATTTTCGATGCTGATTCTAGTTTATGGCTTGAAGCAATGCAGTCTGAGATTGACTCAATGCATGCGAACCAAGTTTGGACTCTTGTTAATCCTCCCGAAGGAATTGTTCCTATTGGGTGTAAATGGATATACAAGAGGAAACTTGGGCCTGATGGTAAGGTATTGACCTACAAGGCGCGACTGGTCGCGAAAGGTTACACTCAAAGGCAAGGTGTTGACTATGATGAAACCTTTTCACCAGTCGCAATTTTCAAGTTAATTAGAATCTTACTTGCCATAGCAGCATGGTACGACTATGAGATATTGCAAATGGATGTGAAAAGTGCGTTCCTTAATGGAAACATCAAGGAAGAGATCTATATGATGCAGCCTGAGGGTTTCACATCTGTAGGAAGTGAGCATAAAGTATGCAAACTTCAGAGATCGATCTACGATCTCAAACAAACATCGAGGAGTTGGAACCTGAGATTCGATGAAACAATTAAGGAATTTTGTTTCATCAAGAATTCCGAGGAGCCATGTGTATAGAAAAAGGTAGTTAAAAGCGTTGTGACATTCCTTGTACTTTATGTTGATGACATTCTACTCACTGGGAATGATGTAGGAATGCTGCAGTCAACTAAAGTCTGGTTGTCTAGTAGATTCTCGATGAAGGACATGTGTGAAGCATCCTATATTCTTGGAATTCAGATCTATCGGGATAGATCGAAAAGGATGCTCGGACTCACCCAAGATACCTACATCGATACCATACTTAAGCGGTTCTCTATGGAAGAGTCCAAGAGAGGACACCTACCTATGTGCCACGGGGTAACTCTATCTAAGTCTATGTGTCCAAAGACTGATGAGGAGATAGAGAGTATGACACGTGTGACATATGCCTCGGAAATAGGTAGCATTATGTATGGCATGATCTCAACTAGACCGCATGTCGCATATGCTCTGAGTGTCACTAGCCGCTACCAGGACAACCCCGGCCAAATGCATTGGAAGGCTGTGAAAGATATTCTTAAGTACTTGCGAAGGAATAAGAATATGTTCATGGTCTATGGAGGTGGTGAACTGAAATTGGAAGGCTACACTGATTCTAGCTTCCAATGTGACGTGGATGATTCGAAGTCAACCTCTGGATTTGTATTCATGCTCAATGGTGGTGCTGTCTCTTGGAAGAGTTCCAAGCAAGACACCATCGCGGATTCAACCACTGAGGCTGAGTACATCGCAGCATCAGCTGCTGCTAAGGAGGCGGTTTGGATAAGGAATTTCGTCCAAGATTTGGGCGTCATCCCTGATGGAGTTGGTCCAGTCCCGGTGTACTGCGACAAAACGGGTGCCGTTGCGCAAGAAAAGGAGCCTAGGTCTCACCAATGATCCAAACATATACTGAGAAAATACCACATAATCCGGGATATTGTGGCTAGAGGTGACATAGCAGTTGAGAGAGTCGCCTCTGCGGACAACATTGTTGATCCACTTACGAAGCCCTTGCCAGGACCGTTGAAATACCTAGAATGCACCATAGTGTATGTTAGATGTGATAGTGGATATGATGGCTATCATGAAACACATCTAATAGTCACTGTGTATTCTGAACTCGTTCCTAGTCGATTGGGCCATTAAAATGAGGATAAGGCTGCCCGAGCTTGAGACTAGCATCTGCGATGTCAAGTACTATGTTTCATTGGTAGGGAACATTGTGATGTTCTGAGCATGCAGATGGATAGTGACCTGGTGATCTATCGAACTGCCCTAGTTCGGACTTTCCAAGTGGTTAGCATTTGTCGATTGGATAAGTCCGAGGTCTTGGTTGTACTGATTAGTCCTCACTACTCGAAACGTCATTGACACTCTACATGATAGGCGCCTCACTTTGACCCATTTTCCAACTCATTTGGGGTCATTAGGCGGCGGGATTGGGTGAGGTCCCGATGCATGTAGGAGTCGATGCTTCGTTGTAGAGGATTCACCGCTCGCTTTAACGCGTGGATATCCTATGCTATCCGAGGAGACAATAGTGTGATAAATCTCTGGCCAGAGTACTGGATGTCTTTTAGGTAAATGGATTTACCCAGTAACACTCGCGATATCACTATTTTATCTCCAAGATGTATGCATAGCTATCGGATCTTTAGCGACTCTCGATTTACCAATGGTCGTTGATCTGATCGGGATATGTGTGTTGAAAGGACCGTACTTTACGCTAACCATGACCGACTGGTTCTTTCAGGCACTATCAGTGATACCTAGGGGATCATGGGGCGATGTTGCTAGACGCTTTACCATGATCCGTTGGGCAAGTCCGAAATTGTGATTTCGGAGTCACAATGGTTGTGGGCCCACGGCTAGCTGTATCCCTGAACCATTGAGGGTCACACAAGTACTGGATTCACGATTCCCGCACGAAAACTGAGCTCAATGTGTTGAGAATAGGAGGAGGAATTTAGGGAGTGCGACTTCCTAAAAGTCAACAGGGGTCAAATTGCGATTTCCCAAAGTTGAGGGGCTAAACTGTAATTTTGGTCTAGGTGGTCTGAAAAATTATTTTCACATCATACTACTCTGTTTAGGAAACAGAGTCGATCGGTCCGATCTGATCGTCGATCGTGATTATGATTAAGCCACGGTGATTTAAATGAACCGAATGTTCATATGGACCTGGGCCTGACCCAAGTCCAATGGGCCGGTTCAAGCCCATCATAGGTCTATATGTTTATATGACCTAGGGCTTTAATCACACACTTGAAAAAAAACCATAGACCTAGAGCACTCCGCCCCCTCCTCTCCACAAACCTCACGCCGCCGCTGGCCACCTCCAAGCGTCGTCGCCGCCGCCCCGCACCGCCGCCCGCCGCCGGTGATCGTGATCGGACTTGTTTCGATCAGCGTGACGAGGAGAATCCGTTCGTGCCAAAATCCGTCAGATCTTCTAGTGCAGATTTAGGAGGAATCGTGTTTCCGGTCGTGGACCTGATTAGACGATCTACCGCCGCCTACCTTTTGAAGTGCCGGTTTCCTTGTGAAACTGGTCGGAGCCAGGCGCCTAGATGCCAGCAAGGTAACAATCGATAAACATCCTATATATGGTTTATTGTACTGTTTTGATGTATTGAATGATTCCCGGGAAACGGGATCCGGATCCGCCATTGACGCCAACAGTGCATTTTCTCTCAGCTACAAAACCGCCAGTTTCAGTCTTTTCTCAGGCACGTACTCCAAAGTATCGAACAACTCCTCCATCTGAGCTAACCAAGCCTCAGCCATCGCACCACCCTCTGCTGCAGAAAACGTCGGAGGGTTCTTCCGTTGAAACCTAGCTAAGACCAACTCCATCCCGCCTATCTGTCTAGTAACATCCTCAACCTGGTGAACATCATCATCACTACCTGCCCTAGACTCCTCCTCAGTACGTCTAGTCGCCCTACCTCTTCCTATTCTCGGCGGCATGTAAACAAGTCTATAGGTAAGATCTCACAGCAGATAGATATATCACATAGAAAGATAAAAGATCACACAAGTCACAGAGTCAATCAAAATCAAATCAAAACTCTGTGCCTAGACTCGAGTGTGATCAAAGGAAATCGAGCTTATCCCAGTTTAAGCTATGATACCAAAAATGTCAGGCCCCGTGCTAATTACTCAAGATAATAGCACAATTAAGCACATAATCATGGAAGCGTAAAAATCGGGCTTAAAAATTTCGAAATAATTTAGGCCTGAACTTAAATTCATACATTCAAAATATTCATAATAAAAATATGAGTTGACTCAAACTCATACAAAATAGGTAACACAGTTATCAATTCAAATACAGATCCCCTAAAATACATAGCGACATGGGGCATCCCCCGGTTCAATACATAAATATATAACTGGGACTCAAGGGAACGGGGATCGACCAGCTGAACCTCCACTCTGTCCAGCTTGGTTACATGAAGCTCCTGCAAATGGGTAACACAGACCCAAACAAAACAAAGCAGGAAAACAAATACGAGGTCAAGCCTCAGTACGAAGAGCTAATCAAAACAGCTAATCATGCAACATGCTATAATCAATGCTATGAAATGCATGAGGGCTATCAAAGATCGGATAGCTAGACCAGCAAGTCAACTGGAAATCATAGCAATCGAACCTCTATACCACGCACAGCAAGTCAACCGGTGGAAATCATCGGTCCGTGATCTTAAGGGCCCGTCAGCCCATCACAGCTCGGTGGTCTTCATACACGAAAAGTCAGTCGGTCACCACTTCGATGATAGCGTTGGACTTTTCAGGCACAACAAGTCAGTCGGCCAGTCACAACGTGGCTGTCAATCAGGTCATCAATCAATCTGTCAGGCTCAATATGTATGCATGTATGGCAATCAATCATCAATGCACAATGCCTACAATAATTCATACGTGAAACAGAATGTACGATTCAATCAATTCTCGGTGGTCTTCATACACGAAAAGTCAGTCGGTCACCACTTCGATGATAGCGTTGGACTTTTCAGGCACAACAAGTCAGTCGGCCAGTCACAACGTGGCTGTCAATCAGGTCATCAATCAATCTGTCAGGCTCAATATGTATGCATGTATGGCAATCAATCATCAATGCACAATGCCTACAATAATTCATACGTGAAACAGAATGTACGATTCAATCAATTCAACAAACTGTAACACGTAAAATCATATAATCACATCAACAGGTTCACAACATCAATCATAGTCATGTTCATGCTCTAAGCTGCTAAATCTGCTCAATTCGTACCTTCAATCCTCAAATTATACCTCACATATTCCTAAAATGCACGACAGGACTTCTAGGAAGCTGGAATCTATTTCAAAGCCTCAAAATCAGCTTAGCTCAAGCATACATCAGAACTTGAACACTCTAATACCTACGGCCAGAACTATACTCAAGTTCTAAACAATTCTATGCAGGTATTAGCTACTAGACAAAGCTCAATTCAACGAGAAAAGCTCACCCCAAAGCTTAAACCAGCAAGAGAACAACGAAACAGACTTCTCCAAAAAGCTTCGAACACCAGTAGCTACACGCTTCCACTCCAACGCTAATTCAGGGCTTCAAATGGGTAGCAATCGAAAGAGCAACTCACAACGAATCCAGCGCCACCAAAATCACTCAAATCATCGGCGGAGAACGGCGGCAATCGACGGAAATAGGTCACGATGAACAGTAGCTAATCGAGGGTTTGGGAAAGGAGATAAGAAATATCAGGTTCGAAATAATTCTAAGTGTCGATCAACACTTCTTTATATATATATCTCTAAATCCACCAGCTGCTGCTCCTCTAACTCAGTCGTTGAGAAATGCTACAGTAGAAATCTTATAACAGTAATCATCTTTTGCTCTCAAAAAAACCAGTCGTTGCATTTTTCTTCGCACACCCAAAACGACGCCGCACCAACTAATCGAAACGATGTCGTAGCGCTCCACCAGCTGGTACCAAATTCCCTACGAAAAAAACAGTAGCTGGTGACTCTAAACAATCCAGACGCAAGCGTAACTAAACGAAACGAAGACGTAGAGGCCACGTCACCATCGCTACTAACAGCTGATCCAACCAACGCCTGATACAAACATTGCGACAACTCCTCACAGCTGATACCAACCAAAACGCAGCGTTTCAACTTATCAAAATGACGTCGCGTTGCTCCCACGACTGGTTCCTCAAATCCACAGCTGGTCACCCAGTCGCAACATATCTCTCAAAATTTTGCGCCTGTTGCCAGCAGCAACCATCACAAGCACAACTACTGCCAGACCCAACGACGTAACGCCTACGTCATCTCTACTGATTCAAAATCTACCAGACGAGAGCTACAGTAATGTTGACCCGCGTTGAATTCTTAAACTCGCTACGACTGGTGTCTAAGCAATAGCGCAAAGTCTGAAATTCAATGGGGAATCATATTTCACTCGCAAAACCTTCAAAATTCATGCGATTAATTCCAAATCACCACGATTAATCACAAACCAAATTCTGATTCCTCACATAATTGATCCTATCAATTGGTATCAGAGCATGTGCTTCTCAGTCATTGAACAATTTTATCTTCTATTCTTATATATTTCAAATATGTCGACTTCTCACAACAAAATATCAGGGAATATCTACATTATCAATTGGTCCGAGCAGTGTTAAATTAATTCAAGTATGTGTCCCGAAAGGGGTAATCCGATCTGGACCCATGTAAAATTGGGTACCAAAATTTGTTATCGTGTTTGCAGGGTAACAGGTACAAAGCTGGAGAAGAATCTATCATCTGATATCTGGATAGTGGCTGTTCACAACATATGAGTGGAAATCCAAAACTCCTATCATACTTGACACCGCACAAAGGAGCTAATATTGTGTTTGGTGATAACTCTCACGGTAACACTATGGGTAAGGGTAAGCTTTACCCATGGTAACATCTCCATATCTGATATTCTTGTCGTTGAGAATTTGTGCTATAATTTAATTAGTATAAGTCAGCTGTGTGACAATGGTTACACAGTTAACTTTCAAAAGCACACATGCACAGTTCAGAATCCAGATGATCTGACTGTATTGGTAGGAAAAAGATCTGGGAATACCTACATTATCAATTGGTCAGAGCAGAACAGATTTTCCTAGCAGCTGACTCTTCCAAGAGCTGGCTGTGGAACCAGATAATGAATCATCTGAACTTTAAAACCCTTGCCAAATTGAGTAAGCTTGAATTGGTTTCTGGTATGCCAAAAATAAATTTTTCTAATGACAATATTTGTTCAGCGTGTTAGCTTGGTAAGAAGATTCGATCTACTTTTAAAAAGAAAATGGTCAACGTTCTTCCCGAAGCTTAGAGCTTTTACATATGGATTTTTTTGGTCCTATACTCGTAACCAGCTTAGGGGAACGAACTACACCCTGTTTGTTGTTGATTATTTTAGAAAATTTACATGGGTGATATTTTTTAAAATAAAAATCTGAAACTGCTGACCAGATGATTAAGCTTTTAAAACGTTTGCAAAATGACAAATCTTGTACTGTCAACCGGATAAGATCTAATAGAGGTACTTAATTTTTAAACTATAAGCTATCATCTTATCTGGAAGACATTGGGATACAGAATGAGTTTTCAGCATCTAGAACTCCTTTGAAAACGGGTTAGCTGAGAGGAGAAACAAATTTACATGGGTGATATTTTTTAAAATAAAAATCTGAAACTGCTGACCAGATGATTAAGCTTTTAAAACGTTTGCAAAATGACAAATCTTGTACTGTCAACCGGATAAGATCTAATAGAGGTACTTAATTTTTAAACTATAAGCTATCATCTTATCTGGAAGACATTGGGATACAGAATGAGTTTTCAGCATCTAGAACTCCTTTGAAAAACGGGTTAGCTGAGAGGAGAAACCGAACTTTAAAACAAGCTGCTCGATCTATGATTGCTTATTCCGGTATTTCACAAAAATTCTGGGCAGAAGCAGTTACACAGCTTGCTACACTCAGAACAGATCTATGATTAACAATGTGAGACCCAAAAGTTTAATGGATTAATTGAGTTAATTAATCGGGTTTAGCATAGACTAGATTTGGCTTGAACAGATCAAGGACGAACCATCTTTGAGCTGGTATGCTTGGCTTAGTTATCGGGGTCCGTATAAGTCCTTGAAACAGATCTGGAGAGTTGGAGGATTTCGCGGTAACGTGATCGGATTTGAGTGTCGATCAGATCTGGTTGGTCGCTTTCAGATGTGGAGGTGAGATCTGGTGGTCGCGCGCTATTCTGGGTAAGCTAGTTGGTTTTACATTCGAATAGCAATACGTCTTCGTTTGAGGGGAACCAGCTATGAGTCACGTTAGTTGGCTTTGACGCGTTGACCGGTCTGGTTCGTGGTTTTGGTGCAGATCGGTTCAGATCTGGCTAGGTTGAGTGTGTGAGATCTGTGTTAGAGTAGATGCCCAACTAGCCAACTTGTGGCGTGTGGGTTTTATTGACTCTTTGTATAACGATCTTTATTTATGAAATTCACATTCTTTTATGGCATTCTTTATTTTCATTATGTTATAATGTTAACAATTGTGTTGGATAAAGACCTAGAATGCACCATAGTGTATGTTAGATGTGATAGTGGATATGATGGCTATCATGAAACACATCCAATAGTCATTGTGTATTATGAACTCGTTCCTAGTTGATTGGGCCGTCAAAATGAGGATAAGACCGCCCGAGCTTGAGACTAGCATCTGCGATGTGAAGTACCACGTTTCATTGGTAGGGAGCATTGTGATGTTCTGAGCATGCGGATGGATAGTGACCTGGTGATCTATCGAACTACTCTCGTTCGATCTTTCCAAGTGGTTACCATTTGTCGAGTGGATAAGTCTGAGGTCTTGGTTGTACTGATTAGTCCTCACTACTCGAAACTTCATTGAGACTCTACATGATAGGTGCCTCACTTTGACCCGTTTACCGACTCATATGGGGTCATTAGGTGGTGGGATTGGGTGAGGTCCCGATGCATGTAGGAGTCGATGCTTCGTTGTCGAGGATTCACCGCTCGCTTTTATGCGTGGATATCCTATGCTATCTGAGGAGGTAATAGTGTGATAAATCTCTGGCAAGAGTACTAGATGTGTTTTAGGTAAATGGGTTTACCTAGTAACACACGCGATGTCACTATTTGATCTCCAAGATGTATGTATAGTTATTGGATCTCTAGCGACTCTCGATTTACCAATGGTCGTTGATCTGAATCGGGATATATGTGTTGAAAGGACCGTACTGTACGCTAACCACGACCAACTGGTTCTTGCAGGCACTATCAGTGATACCTAGGGGATCATGGGGTGATGTTTCTAAGCGCTTTACCATGATCCGATGGGTCGGTCCGAAATTATGATTTCGGAGTCGCAATTGTTGTGGGCCCACGGCTAGCTGTATCCCTGAACCATTGAGGGTCACACAAATACTGGTTTCACGATTTCCGCACGAAAACTGAGCTCAATGTGTTGAGCATAGGAGGAGGAATTTAGGAAGTGTGACTTCCTAAAAGTCAACAGGGGTCAAATTGCAATTTCCCTAAAGTTTGGGCTAGTTTGACTATCCTTGAAACTTGTGGAGCTAAACTGCAATTTTGGACTAGGTGGTCTGAAAAATTGTTTTCGCATCATAAAACTCAGTTTTGGAAACTGTGTAGATCGGTCCGATCAGATCGTCGATCAGAGTTATGATGAAGCCACGGTGATAGGAATGAACCGAATGTTCATATGGACCTGGGCCCGCCCCAGGCCCATTAGGTTGGTTCAAGCCCATGTATCACTTTTATATACATGACTTGGTCTAGGGATACAATATAACAAAACTCTCACACCCTAGACCTAGCACTATCCGCCCCCCTCTCCACTTCCACCTCACGACCGACGCTCGCCGCCTTACACCGCCGCCCTCCGCCGTCCGTTTTCTTCGTGGTTGGACTTTCTCCGATCACGTCGACGAGGAGGTTCCGTTCGTGTCAAATTCGTCAGCTCTTCTAGTGCAGACTGACGAAGGATTCATGTTTCCAGTCGTGGACCGGATTAGGAGATCTACCGCCGCCAACCTTGAAGTGCCAGTTTCCCTGTGAATCTGGTCGGAGCCAGGCGCCTAGACGCGAGCAAGGTAACCTTCACTAAAACATCCTATGTATGTTTTAGTGCTTTATTATTATGTATTGACCGATTCCCGGTGCAAAAATTTTTAACTTCCGCTGCGCCCCGGGAAACAGGATCCGGATCCGCCGCTGCGCCAACAGTGGTATCAGAGCCAAGGCTCGGATCTATCAATAAATAATTGTGCCTGAACTGCATCGATTTCGAATTTTCAAAATCGAAAAAAAAAAAACACGGCGGCGCTGTAGCGTGCGCACGGCGGCACTGTAGCGTGTGCACGGCGACACTGTAGCTGCGCGCAGCTACAGTGCCGATGGCCGACCGTGCCGCAAGCTGTGCAGGCGGCGGGCGCCGCCGTGCAGCCGCCGTCCGGCGAACCCGAGGCGGTGTTGCGACACTGTTTTTGACTTCTAGGGTTTGTTTCGGGCCTGTCTCGGGCAGCCCGAGGAGTTTTCGGGCCAATATTTGATATTGGACCATTTTGGTGGGACCAAAATTGATATTTGGAAATTTTGAGATTTTGGGCCTAAAATCGTTTTAAGCCCAATATGATGCAATTAAAATTGACAAAATATGATTTTATTTATAAAATATTATTTTATAATTAAAATATGATCTTGTTGGGAAATTACAAATTTGATTTGATTATTTAATTTATGTCTATAATATGAATTGATTGTATGTTTGGGATGATCGAGAGCCGTGCCCAATGTGTTAGGTGTATGCTAGGTTTTGCGAATTTTGGTTGTAATATTGTTGATATCAATTATAAAGTGGGTCTGGTTTATGGCCCGTTCTCACCCCTTGAAATTGTATCCCAATGTGTAATGGATATTTAATTGTAAATATTATATTTAGTGGGAGGACATTTGAAGACGGTGGAGCTGATGATCAAAGATATTGAAGACCGAAGATTTGTAAAACTGGAAGCAAATGTAATAGGATTGCATTGCATACTGCATTTCACCTAGGACTAGACCTAGGTCCGTGATTGGCAACCACGGACCGCATAGCTCTCGCTATTGATCATCCCAAATTTATATATATATGCGATATATATGTTTGTTGAATCCGCATTTTAAATTGTGATTTAAAATTAATGAGACCGAATTTCAAAATTAAAATCCCTCATTTTAAATACGATTTAAAATTTATATCAAGATTAAAAGTTTATTCGATAAACTAAGGGAATTTAAATTTGTTTAAATTTTCCTAACTTCCATCAACAATGAGTGTATGTCGATGCTACCCGTATACATGGCCCGACTCATATTATTGAGGGGGTTATGTATGTCGCAAAGCTGTACACGTCATTGACACTCGCTGTGAGTTGGTTGGAACTCCCTTTAACGTTGGCTCATATTATTGTGGTCATTAAGGGGACCGTCCTTCACAACTCGACATTGATGGGTCATCTTGACACGTGATAGTAATCGGCGTCATATTATTGGTCCCTTACTGGACGTGAGGTAAATACATGGAGGTTGCACCTGTTGCAATGGGCTCTACCTTTTAAGGGTCATGGTTGGCTGATATTATTCTGGACCATTATCGCTTGATTGGACTCTGTGTACCCACTAAGAAAACTTGCTTTCTCGATTTCATTAGAGGGTGGTGAAATCGTTAAAATAGTGGGAGGGTAATTCATAAAACTAAATGATCTTGTTTTGTGTCTTAGCGTTTTTCATATATAGTTAGTAATGCATGTCTGTTTTTCTTTTTCAGTATAAACTGCTTATATAATGTCTTCGATCAAAAATCCACTTGCTGCTATACTGGATAGCAACAAGTTCACTGGTCTGAACTACCAAGACTGGCTTCGAAACCTCAATATTGTATTGCCTTCGGAGAAGCTCCTCTACACGTTAGACAAGAGCCCTCCGAAGGAAGCCCCTGTCGACATCAGCCCTTAGTAGCTGACAAAGCTTAACAAATGGTGGGATGACGAGGTTAAGACTCGATGCTATATGATGGCATCGATGTCAAATGAAATGCAACGGCGCTTTGAGAAGACGGTGTATGCTGCTGACATACACCTTGTTAGGATAAAATTTATAGTTTTGGTGATAACAAAGAAAAGAAAAGATTTTGACTTAAAAGATAATATTCGAATAATCCTTTCACGATGATCAACATTGCTGACAACAGTGATTGGCTCTAGCTACAGTCATAAGTTTCGAGTTGATCAAAAACAGATCTTGGAACAGTGGAGGGATTGATTTGGCTATTCGGGTTATGATGAAGTATTGAGAAAAGAGATATCTGCCAACAGCTCTTGTCTACTGTATCGTAATGGTATATGCAAATAGCAACGGGAACAGTGACTCGTTCTACCAACAGAAAGGGCCGTATGCATTGATAAGTTTGATCGACAGATCTTGAAACAGTACTATTTATCGCTGGTGACATCAGACCTCGCTACAGTATTGTTTTTGAAAATAGTACAAGTAACTATCGACAGCTCTTCGTAAACAGTTAGATCAACACGACATCATTTGCCTCAACGGATTTGATGACGTCAGCCACAGGAGAACACCAGACATCATGACGTCACCATCATATTCAGCTTCAACGATCTCAACAGACATGATGACGTCAGCAGTGCTAAAACTTGTAAATGGAAAGATATGATGACATCATCAGTACTGATATTTGCAAATGGATGTATCCTGTTTACCGCGACAAATCTCTCAACAGTAAGGAACTGTTCATTCATCTTCTTCAAGGAGAGATATGTCGATAGAAAAGATTTCAGGCGCAAGCATAAAGTTGATTCAAATTCGATCGTATACTCAATTGGAAAAGATCGATGACCAAAACAAGAATCACTCATACTGCCTGAAATTAAGGAGACGAGATTAGTACTATCTTTGGAAAAATAGTACACATTGGCAGAGGCGATTTCAACGGGAGTGCACACATATGGAAATGATACTCGCACCCCTGACGAAACGCAATTTACCATATAATGGAGCAAGATTGACGGCGTACTACTGTCATCTCTGGTTCACATTATTGAATCAAGTTTCTTTGTCTTAGAAACCAGAGATTTTACAGTACTCACAAGTGTATTCATTGTTGTATTTGATTGAGTCTGTAACAAACGTGCTTCTCAAAAAGCCGTTTGAAAACACTAAAGTGTTGTAACCAGCAGCTGCGTCTGCTTGGATTGTCGTTGTGAGATACTAGGAGTTCTCGAAGCTGCGGGTTACGGGATTGGGTGTTTGTAGAAGGACTACTCTCATCAAAGTATTCTAGTGATACCTTCCGAGGAGGAAGAAGGGGAGACGTAGGACATTGAAGTCCGAACTTCCAGAAACAAACTCTGATCTCTATCTTTTACATTACGCATGATTATATTACTTGTGTTTATTTACTGTTCACAAATTGATCGGTCGTTTTCCGCACATATATTGTTGGCCGAGAAGTTTGAATATAACTGAGATATTCTTAAGTCTGGTAACTCGGATTTAAGTTAAGCAAGAAGCTTGCAAAACATTCTAAAAGATTTTTGAAATACAAAAATCGAAGGAGTTCATTCAACCCCCCCCCCCGTTCTGAACTCCTATTTACTTAGTGATCCTATTTCTGGGACCATCAAGTGGTATCAGAGCAGGCAATCTCAGTTATTGAACAGTCATTTCTTAGTGCTTCTTTATATATATGAACATGTCTATCTCACACAACAAAATTCCTTTGTTTTCGAGGGAAGAGTACGACGACTGGAAGATTAGGATGCAAGCACATCTGGCGGCCATGGATGATGACATGTGGTATGTCATCACAGAAGGACCGTTGAAAACGCTAATCCGAATATGCGAAGGAAGTGATAAACGAAAGAGAACAAGCTGACAGTGGCGCAGCAGAAGTACGAGTCCATAAAGATGAAGGACGGGGAGACTATGACTGAATTTGATGAAAGATTCAGTGCCATTGTGATCGATTTGAATAGTCTGGGCAAAGAATACAGTAATCGGGAGTTGGCCCTGAAAGTGATGAGAGCATTACCTAAAGAATGGGACGTAAAGACGATGGCCATGAGGGAGTCCAAGGATCTGAACAATATGGAGCTCCATGACTTATTTGCAAATTTAAAGGCCTATGAGTTTGAGCTCAAAACCAGATCAGAAGCACCTTCAACACCCCAACCTACAAAAGCTCTTGCTGCTACAACCGTTGAACAGTGCTCACCCAGCACTAGCAAGTCTGCTGACCAGCTCAGCGACGATGTTATGTCCCTCTTCGCAAAGAAGTTTGGGAAATTCATGAGAAAATCCTTTCACCCTTCCTCTCCTTACAATAATTTTAATAAATATGATAAAGCTACTTCCGATTTAATATGTTATAACTGTGATCGTCCAGGTCATTTCGCTGCTGAGTGAAATAGACCTAAGAGAGATAATAGACCCAGGCGAGATGACAAAAGAGCCGACGATCGATACAAAAAGGAGGAAAGATACAAGAGTGACGAGGAAGATGATGAAAGAGAAGTTGATAGGTCCAAGGACAAGTCCAAAGAGAAATTCAAGGAAAGATCAAAGGACCGACGAATGAAAACCAACAACAACAAGAAATTCAGTGGACAAAACGACCGCAAGGTGTTGATGGCTGAAGAAAGCACGAAGAGCTGGGCAGATTCAGACTCAGAAACATCCAGCACCAGCTCATCCTCAAGTGATAGTGAACAGGAGGAGGTTCACTGCTTCATGGCTGATCAAACAGACGATGACGAGGTATTCGACTTTGCTAATTCTGAATTCACACGTGAGGACCTAGTTTAAGCACTTAATGATATGGTCCATGAGTACAAGACTCTATCTCACACATTCGAGGAAATCAAAGCTGAAAACGCAAGTCTGAAAAATAGTTCAGCTGAATCAAGTTCTGATGAGCTTGAAGATACTGACAGCTTAAAGACCGAGTTGAGTAGGCTGAAGATAGAGAATGATTTGTTGAGAAATGAAGCCAGCGAGCTCAAGGCTGAAGTCGATAAATTAACTGAAGAAATGAGCTCCTGGAACAAGGCTAATCGTTCTCTCTACAAGCTATATGAAAGCCAAAAACCATTAAATGATAAAACTGGTGTGGGTTTCAATTATGATAGCAGCCATGGAGAAACTAGTACTCAATCACAGCCGGTGCATGACAAGCTCAATAAAAAGATCTTTGTCAGCGCTGGTATGATACATGATTGCCTTGAATCGATGCGATATAATGACCAGGATACTTCTCAGCCGGATCGAAAAGGAAAAGGCAAAGTCAGTATTGGCTATCAGAGGCCTGAGAATTCTAATCCAGGCTGGCTAAAGAACAAGCTGAACGAGGACAAAGCAAAAGCTGGTCCAAAATTCTTTGTTCTCAACCAGCCAAGGCATTATTCGAAGAAGGCAAAAACTGAATGGACAAGAAACCAGCCGAGAAGGAATCCATATGGTCAAAATATCAAGTCAAAATTCAAAAGACCAGCACGTGATTTCGCACATACTTTCGTGGATCCTCGAACTGGAAAAACCGTGAGGATTGTTCAAATCTGGGTCCCGAAAGGGGTAATCCAATCAGGACCCAAGTAAAATTGGGTACCAAAACTTGCTTTGTATGATTGCAGGGTTACAGGTACAAAGCAGCAGCCGATGCATCAACAATCTGGTATCTTTTTAGGATATTCAGCAGTAAGCAAAGCATTTCGAGTGTTCAACAATCGAAGCTTAACGGTTGAAGAATCAGCACACGTCGTGTTTGATGAAACAAGTTTCAAATCAAACTCAGCTGTAAGCTTACATGACTTGTGCACACGTCTGGAATCAACAAGCCTTGAAGAATCTGATGATGATGTGTCACAACAAAGATTCACAGCTGAAGAACAACCAGTAGTAGCTACACAACATACTACCACTCAACAAGATCTTACAGCAGCTGGAGCGAATGCAACTCCAATAGATCTTGCTACGTCACGCATCACGCAATCGAATGCAACTCCAACAGATCTTACTACGACAGGCATCACGCAAGCAAATGCCACTGCTGATACATCAACAGCTAAAGCAACAGTATCAACCATAGCAACAGTAAATGACGAAGCTGTCAACAGCACTCACACACGACAGCAAGAACTCCAATTGGAATCTGATACACGAAGCAACAATGATAATCATCAAGTGGCGTCAGAAGATCCAAACATGTTTATCCAGTCAGCAACACAGGGGGAACAAGGAGCAAATCCCATTGGACTTGATCTTCGGTGGAATATAAATCATCCACCTGAGCAAGTCATAGGTAACATTCAATCCCCTGTTCGCACTAGAGGCCATCTATCTCATGATTATTTTGATGCTGCATTTCTATCTCATATAGAACCTAATATAATCGATGAGGCCTTAGCTGACTCAAGTTGGTTAGATGCCATGCAGGAAGAACTTAATCAGTTCGAACGCAATAAAGTATGGACACTTGTACCTAGACCTAAAAATCATTCAGTCATAGGTACTCGTTGGGTCTTTAGAAATAAACTGAATGAAGATGGCATAGTCACTAGAAACAAAGCTAGGCTGGTAGCACAAGGCTTTAGGCAAATGAAAGGGATAGACTTTGATGAGACATTTGCACCAGTGGCTAGATTAGAAGCCATTAGAATGTTCCTCGCATATGCTGCATACAAAGACTTTAAAGTCTTTCAGATGGATGTCAAGAGCGCGTTGATGATATTATTTTTGGGTCAACTAACCCCAAACTGTGCAAGAATTTTTCTAAATTGATGCAGGATAAGTTCGAAATGAGTATGATGGGGGAGCTGACATTCTTCTTAGGCTTACAAGTGCGCCAGTTGGAGAATGGAATATTCATCAACCAGGCTAAATACACTAAAGAACTGCTGAAGAAATTTGGAATGGAAAATAGCTCAGCAGCAGCGACTCCCATGAGTTCCACGATCAAACTCGACAAAGATGAAGCTGGAACTGCCATTGAGATTACACAGGTTGCAGGATTGATCGTAAAATCACAAGTGGAACATGTCAATTTTTAGGGGATCGATTGATCTCTTGGTTTAGTAAGAAGCAGACATCAATTGCCACGTCAACTGCTGAGGCGGAATATCTTGCTGCTGGCAGTTTTTGTGCACAAATCCTCTGGATTCAACATCAACTGAAGGATTATGACATTGATGCTTCTGAAGCCCCTATTCTTTGTGACAACACCAGTGCGATTGCAATCACCCAGAACCATGTACTGCATTCACGCACCAAGCACATCGATATCAGGCATCACTTCATAAGAGACCACGTGCTAAAGAAGGACGTCCGGTTGGAGTATGTGTCGACGGAGCTACAAGTCGCTGACATCTTCACAAAACCTCTGCCAGACGCTAAGTTTTCCTATTTTAGGAATATATTAGGTCTCTTAGAACTGCCATAAATCTGTCCATATGCTAACAATTGTCGTAGGTTTAACAGCAACGCTTACGTCAGCAGTGGGTCATCTCTTAATGAAGAACAGATTTGCTTACGTAAGCATCACCGTTGGACGTCGCTCTATCAAGAAAAACAGCATTGCTTGCGTCATCATCGCGTCACATGTTCAGGGGGAACAGCGATGCTTGCGTCAGCGCTACCGTTGCAATACTAACCATCACGAAACAGCACTGCTTACGTCATTCCATCTCATCGTATTCAAAGTGAACAGATCTGCTTACGTAAGCATTGATGATAGAGGTTTGTATGTCGTAGGGGGAACATGGTCTATGTATTGATAAGCGTGAAGTCAATTGAACAGGAGAAGTCTGTCAACAGATATCTCCTGTACACAATTGATGCTTATTTGGTAACATATTCCTCTCCATTCCACGAAATATTAAAAACAGATTTGCTTAGGTGTGATGTTTTAAAGATTTTGGCGCGTCTATATTATTTTAATCCTTCCCAGTACAGGTAAAATATTTGCAAAATCTTTTCTAAAAATAGTACGCACCATCGGATGATTGACACGTGTTGTCCTTCATTCTCATCGTCACATCAACATTCTTTCTCTCTCCTCACCGTTCATATTCACCATCTTTATTTAAGGCATTTCAAATATTTACTCAAACTTACTGAGAACTCACAATCTTTGCCTTCTATTGCCCTCGCATTCTCTTGTTCTTGTGCGTTCGATTTTGCAGACACTCCTTGCACTCTCAAATGGCATCCGCATTCATCACCTACTCTTATCAAATAAACTTCGAGTCCGTTCTGATGATTCATGACCATGAAGGGATGGTCAATATGTTTAAAGCTCTGGAGGCCAGTGGTCTCAGACGATTTCTAGGCTGTGAATCGGTTTTGTATGAAAAGGAATTAGGGAACTTCTTCGACACGGCTTTAATCCAGGACGAAGATATCACATGCGTAATCTCAGGCAAGTTTGTATCTATCTCACCGACTCTGTTCGCAACGGTGTTTGATTTGCCCTCAGAGGGGATTACAAATTTCTCTGAAGTTCCAAAGGATAAAGTGTATGATGCACGGAGCCTTTTCTCACAGAACGGTGTGCAGATTGACGTTCATGGCAAGAAGAAATATATGAAACATGAATTTCGCTTGTTGAATGATATCTTGGCAAAGGCCATTACTGTTAAGGCAGGCTCGTTTGATTCTGTCACTGTTGAACGTTTCCAGATGATGACTGCGATTCAGTATGGGTTGAAAGTGAATTGGGGAAAAGTATTGTTTAATGTTTTAAAAGATATGGTGGATAGGTCGCAGAAGAAAGCAAAGGGCTTTGCTGCGGAAATCGGTGTTTTATTGAAGGGTATTCCTGCTATCACTATGGGCGATGGTGTTCCATTCCCCAGTGCCAAAGTTCTATCTATGAGGACTGTTCACACATACATTGTGACCAACACTACAATCGATGCT
The DNA here is from genome assembly GCA_001598015.1 of Dorcoceras hygrometricum. Classification (NCBI taxonomy): domain Eukaryota; kingdom Viridiplantae; phylum Streptophyta; class Magnoliopsida; order Lamiales; family Gesneriaceae; genus Dorcoceras; species Dorcoceras hygrometricum. The sequence goes on along the minus strand of KQ991090.1, from coordinate 62,099 downwards.
CGCACGGAGAGTGAGGAGTCGGGGATGGCTAAAACACCAAAGGCGAAGAAGAAACCTTCATCTGCTGATGAGATGCCAATAGATATGTTTGCTAAATTTACTGCATCAAAGAAGAGATCAGCTACTGAGGCTGATGCGCCTATCATTACAAAGAAGAGGCGCACGGGGAAGAGCAAGTCCTCAGTTTCCCAAGTGAATTTGAATATTGTGCAGGTGGCTACGGATGTTGAGCCAATTCAGATTGTTGATCCTACTCAGGCTGCAGCAACTGTCCCCTCTCTTATGCTCACACGAAAATCTCGCAAGAGGAGATTAGTTTTATCCAGGGATTCTGATGATGAATCAGTGGGAACAGAGGAGATTATTAAAGAGGCTAATGCTGCTGTTGTTATAAGTACTGTTGATGCTGACATAGCGAAGGTATTAGAGGAAACTTTGGCGTTGGGGGTGACTGCGACAGAACGGGAAAGTCAGGGTTTTGATGAAGCACTGTTTGAGGAAGATTTTGCTAGATGGTTGGATGACTTTGTTGCAAGGCACAATGAGCCAGAATTGGTTAGCCCAAATAATGAGGCACAAGCTGAGGGGAGCATTAACTCTGTGGTTGACAAGGAGGTGAACATGCCCATTGATGATCTGTTAATACAAATCTCCGATGACCTGTTGTTGCCAACTACTGCTGCTGAAGTTACCATGATAAAGCTCGGTGCATTCTCTTCTTTTGGAGATAAAGGGAAAGCTAAACTGGGAGAGGATGAACAGGTTACAGACAATGCCGCTAAGAAACTTTTCGCTTTGATCTGTAGAGACGTTGAGGTTCTGGTCCAAGTGCGTGATAGCTTGATGCAAGCTGTGGTTGATTTCTTTGCCTCATTTAGTCTCAATTCTATGCCCGATATGGACTCATGAAAGATCTGAAAGAGAAAGAGAGGTTGATGATGGCATGGGCAGAGACCAACACACTAGAAATCGCTGTACGGAGGCAACTATATGTTCTTATAAAATATCGCGAAGTGCTCCTGCGCACAGTTTTGGAATCCTATCAGAGATATCTTACTCCTGATCTGCCATGGAATGCTATGGCTGTCCAAGTTGCTAACCTGTTGTCTGTCGCTCACTCTCACTATATTGAAGATCTCAAAGCACAGCAACAAGAGCTCAACATTGAAATGGTGCAATCACACTCTTCTCTGCCTACCATTGACTACATTGACAGTGTGATATTCGTCTTGCCCATTTTTATTCCATAGCAAACTCGAGTTGTTGGGTACGGCCCGTGCTTTTGATGAATGGAGTTTGGACGCCTGTTCAGGGTCCTGATTTTTGGAGAAGCGGCTGTCACTTGTCATTATTTTTGAACAAACTGCGAATGCCAGCACCTGCCATTCACGAGATTTTTGCTTCGCATGTTTCTCTTATTGAGCCTGACCAATATTGGACAACAGTCCCGTGGTTGATGAGGACTTGGCGTTGGACCAAAGTTTGTGAAGAAATCGTTCAATTTAATATCGCTGGTGGTCTGCGACCAGTAAGAAATGATATTTGCCAGGATATTACAGTTTTTAACTTAGGAGTGGAGCGTATCCCCGCTGATTTTCTCCACGTGTTTGCACGAGGTTTGGCCAGTCATACTTTTGTTGATTCAGTTGTTCAGAAGGATTTGGGAGATATAGAGGAAATTGTTTTGACGGGTGTTGAGGAAGTAGACTTGGTATCTTCCGATGTGTCTACAGTGTATCGTTCCCCTTCTCCACCTTCACAAGGGGTCGATTCTCTTGAGCATGATCTGCGTTTTACACTTGGCCCTGCTATTTTCTCTCGTGTTGAGCAGGAGGAGCGCTTATAATTTGTTCAAAGCCCAGAATCTCCTCCAGCCGTCTCTCCACATCATGCATCCAGTTCCTCCTCTACCGATGTTTCCTTGCATTTTGACACTTGGTATCTTCCGATGTGTCTACAGTGTATCGTTCCCCTTCTCCACCTTCACAAGGGGTCGATTCTCTTGAGCATGATCTGCGTTTTGCACTTGGCCCTGCCATTTTCTCTCGTACTGAGCAGGAGGAGCGCTTATATTTTGTTCAAAGCCCAGATTCTCCTCCAGCAGTCTCTCCACATCATGCATCCAG